>NBIL01068231.1:0-13268 GCA_002752925.1 Viola pubescens var. scabriuscula | reverse complement strand
AGGGAGTAGAACTTTAGGTATTATGGAAGAAAATAAAATTTTGAGGGTGAAAGTATGAAGGATACGAACAAATATAGAACTTCAGGGACTACGAGAGAATTAATGTAGAAAGAATAAACCTAAAAACTAATATGGAAAAATTGAAAATTTTGGGGATGGGGGGCTAGTCCTCACGAGACTCCGCCTCTAGCTATGAACTACTCAATCTCTCAAGTTCAAACTGTATTCGTCTTAAAATTTGTAAGAGAGAATTTAACCATTATTCGAGATCCCATCCGACTTAAATTAATTTGGAGTATAATTTGCACTAAATATAAAATAATGATTAGATTATCATATCGCTCTTGGGGAAAAAAAGTAATGAATAAATGAGAAAAATAAAAGACAGTCTCCAAAGCTGTCCTCTTGAAAACCCTAAAAAGAAAGATATAAGTTAATTGATTAATAAGTTAAAAGCAAACTAGGATAGGGGAGAGGAAGAAGAAGAATCAATTTGCAGAAGGCGAAAACGACCGGTCACACATCGAAACTGCAGTTTCCTTTTTTTCCCGAAAATAAAAGAAAAAGAAAAAGAAAAGAAAAGTAAACGGCACTACGGCAGCAGGCGTCAGACTCAGGAAAAATGAATGACAGAATTGACAGAAATGGACACTAGATCCAAGAAATCATTAAAGGGCTCTCGACTCGAGTTCATGGGCCCTTTCCTTTTGCATCAAAAGAAAAGCTGCAAATCGTGGTCCTCCTCCTCTTCCTTATTTTCGGAAACAACTCTTATATTTCAACTCGTTAGTGCATATTATTTTTATAATATAAATAACATAATTATTTGAAGAAAAAAAATCTAAAACTATTCGACGCATTGTAAATTATAATATCAAATTTCTATATTACGCACTTACACATCTCTCTCTAGATTTATATATACATATAAAAATATTTAATGGTAAAATAAATCAGTGAAAAAGAGAGTAATTTGTATCAATAATTGATATGCAAACCTGAAAATATGTAGTTGAACGACTCAAAATAAAAATATACGCTTATAAAATAAAAATAAAAAGACACAAGTATTTACGTGATTCAATAATTTATTTATATCTGTAGGCATATTTTCAATTTGGGGGAGAGATTGAAAGACAACAAAAAAGGAAAGGAAAAGAAAAACTCTCTAATTGCTATATATAGAATTATATACACAATCTCTCACTCACTCACCAATCTTCTCTGCCTTTGCTATATATAGCCAAGAAGTATTGGATATGGCTAAAGCAAATTAAGTGTGATATATATAATTTGGGCGGTGCTCATAATTTCCAACATATCGGTGCCTAACTTCTGACCTAAAAAAAAGAAGAAAATCTATATAGACATGATGATGCCGATCGACCAAGCAATTTTGCACGTTTTTTCATTTAAGAAAAATATCTAAGGACTACAATTAATGTTAATATATAAATAAAGATAAGTGGCGTATTGGAAAAAAACGAGAGAGTTATCACCCTACTTTAAGAAAAAACAAATATGAATTATATATACGGAATCTAAAATAACATCAATATCCCAAGTCCTAACCCACTCAATATCCTTATCCATGTCAGAAATAGAATAAAGAAAAAAAAGATATTATATTAAAATTGATTTTACTATCAAATATCGTTATAATATTAGAGATCGACTCATGACTCATGTCATAAAAAGAACATTGTAATACTTTAAAACGTAAAATTGAAACTCAAAGAATATTTTTTAAGGAATTAAAGTTATAATAAGCTTATAAAAGAAAGTAACTATATAGTTATAGTTTCCTAAATTTATATATTTTTTTATAATCTTTACAATTTTACAGTCGTTACTATATAGTATAGGATTACGTTTTAAAGTTAAGAAATAAAATATTTTATGCAGAAAAAACTGTTCCTGGCTTTCTGCTCTGATGCCTTATGGTCAATGACATTTAAATATTTACCAAATTAATTAATTTTCAGAATGACAATGACAAAAATGTCTGGAACGTATTGTCATTGTCTAGATCTTCAGCTCATACTATGGCACTTGCAGTTGCAGCTGGATAGGATGCAAGGCAGGGAGGCAGGCAGCCTATTTAATGGCTCCCCAATTTTGTAATTTCTTTCTTAAATTCTCACTTATTTTCCGAATTTATGATCCATTTCTTTTCATTAAAAAATGATTAATCAAAGGAAATTAAGGGTTAATTTTACCTTTAAAACAAGGTTTAAGGATTTTACGATAAATAAGAGGGATTGATCTGAGGTCCAAGATATTTTGGGCTTTCTGGGCCGAAAGAAAGCGGATACCCAAAAGATGTTTTGGGCCTATTGGCTCGAAAAGTAGTTANTAAATCGTTAACCACAGCCCCTGACGAGGATCGAACTCGTGACCTTTCGCTTACGAAGCGAACGCACTACCACTATGCTACAGAGGCCAGCTGATATGTCTCTTGTCAATATATTTTTATATAATGTTATTACCAACAAGTATACGAGACAGGAACGAAGAAAACTACTTTGCCTCCTCTCTTTTTTCGAGCTGCCTTACCACTATTAACAGCAGAAATGAGAATTTGGGGCGGATTCCTGCTCCCTCTGCCTTCCCCATTCCACAGTATGCATGTGTCTCTTACACATAATTGTGTGTTACTTTTATGGGTGAAACCACACAAGCCGCTGCAGAAACTTATATTCTTCGGACTGAAGAAATGTAAGCTCATCTAACGGCTCATCAAGGACCACAATAATTCACCGCGGTTTCTACTTACCATAAATGTTACTTTTTAATCTTCTTCTATCAGCAGAACCAATGGAGAAAAAAAGAAGGCAATTTCTTCTATGATTTGTTTCTTTTGCTTTTCTTGAGCTGTGGAATATGGTAACTCTTTAACTTCTTATTTTGGCTTACGAAATGTTGTAACTCTTACAGCTTGAAGCCAAAAAGAAAAAGCACAAACAAAACCATTGCATATATTATATTTCCTTCTTATCAATATGTGTAGTGTCATGATCAGAGAAGTTGAAAAACTTTCCTTACAATCCATCAAAGAAATTATTCTGTTTTACCAAAGAAAAATCAACAATAAGAGTAGGAATCTAAAAAGAAACAAAAAAAATCATATTAAGTTATTAGAAGCAGATGCTAGTTACTTTGCAAACAGCTGCCGACGCCTTGATTTGGTGCGCAAAGCTGCTGCCTCACCCATCACAATCTCATCAACCAATTCCTTGAACACAAACCTCTCAACATCTAACACTAACCCAGAAACTTCACTATGATAATCTATCCAACTCTCCGACCGATGCATCACGTCGTCCCACAAAATGTTCTTCAAACCATCATCCTCTTCCTCCAACCTGCATTCTGAGTTCTTGGTTTGAAGTTGCTCTATCTCTGAACACAACTCTTTCAGAAGCTTTTGAGCACTCAGTGTCTTCTTTGCAAGTTTATCAGACTTCATCCACGGGTCGGTAGAGGGGCCAACTAAAGCTAATTTTTCCACAAGGATCTCATTCACAGCATCGAATATGAGTTTCCGGTGAAATCTCTCAGGGTTTGCCTTGCAATATTGGGAGGTTCTTGCAGGATTATACTCTTCTCTTGGAGGCAAAGTACTGGCCTGAGTTTGCTCCAACACGAAGAATAACTCGGGGTTAATGGGGTGACCTGATGAGTGGAGCTGAAATGTTGACAGGCCAGCGCCAAGGTCTCTCAGAAGGAGGCCGGAAGCTAGCAATATCTCCGAGATATACCTGTGGTCTGGATTCGTGTTCTCACAAAGGGACGCAATGTAATCTGTGCTGGCTTCGTTGTGACTGGAGTTAAGTCTCCTAAGCTTTTGTACCAAATTCTCAATGTTCTGTAGTTTCTTGCGATTGATTTCTGAAGTGAGACCAGACCCAACATTGTTAGACTGGAAGTTGTCAGCATGATTCCAGTGATCTTCACTCTTCCTGTCAGTGGAATCCCGAGCACCATCCCCTGCCAGCATGAAGGAACATCTAGTGAGATTACTAGATGGAAATAGCATTTATATTTTTCGATGTGAAAAGACCAATGACAATGGAAATACTGATGTTTTATCATGTCTACTATCCTGTCCACATGCTACAACTCAACTCTGGGCCTGATTGGAAGTTCAAATAAGACTTCTACTACTAAAATGATGACTCCTTACTGATATAAAGTTTATGCTATCATTCAAGTTTAATCAGTTCAAAATTCCAAATAGATTTTAAAGACAAGATCTTACCCTTGGGTAACTTTTCTATCTGCCTTACTGGGGACAATGCATCATCTCCATACACAAAGGGATCAAGAACAGAGATGGGACTAGGATGCTCTGGAGCAACGGAAGAAAGGGCCCCCAATGTTCCATGATCTTCAAGCCTTGAACCTGACTTCTGTGTTAAGGAAAGCAAAATGTCAGCCTTATTATCATAATCTTTGCGAATATCTAGGGAATTTTAAAACCACTTACTTTTTTCAATGAGTCGGAAACCAAGCAATTAGCCGCCTTCATTGATGGACTGTGGCCGCCACTGATATCAGTAGATATTTCATTACTGTTGAGTTCCAGATCCGCCTTGTCAAAGACAACAGTGGTGTCAGACTGCACAGAAGCGTCATCACCCTGGTGACTTGAAGTTCTTGATTCATTACTTATCTGACTCAATTGATCATCACTTTGTGGTTTGGGAGATTTTACCCTATGCCTTCCCCCTGGGGAAACAGATTCTGTTGGCTGCTTGTTGGATTGCCTTCTAGGTTTGCTCGAGTCAGACGGATGGGTGGGTGGACGAGACCGCTTCTCCAACTCGTGTTTCTTCTGTTGCAGTCTTGGGCTCACAGACCCTGAGTTCTTTGCTGAACTTATGTTGCTTTCTTTTGGCAAATGTTGAGATCTTGTTGAAGTTTGAGTTGATTTGGTATTCCTGACACTTGTTTTCTTATCACTGGAGTTGACAGCTGAATCCCTTTGACTGTTTCTTGGAGATTGATCTTTACCTGTGCGGTTAGTAAATGATCCCTTTTTAGCTTCTGCATATCCAGTACTTGGAACTCTTTTAGTGTCGGAAATCGCTTTGACTGGAATCACTGAGGAAGAAGGAATACTAGACTTGTCAACCAGTTTAGCAGGTTTCATTATCACAATTGGGGAATCATAAGCCCTCAAAGAATCAGAACCCTTAGCTGTGGATGCACCAACATAATTGCTCTGTTGGTTTCGTTGGCTTAGCAACCTTGGCTTCTGAGTGGGACTAGTACATTTCGGTTCATAATCTCTTTCTATTACAAAGTTTGAACCTTCTTCTTCTTTCTTCGTCTCCAACAGCCCCTTAGCCTGCATTGCTTCGAGAATCTGTTTAAGAGCTCTGAGATCCTTTCCAGATTGTTCAAACTCAATATCCTTCAATCTCTTCTCAAATTCACTGTAAACAGAAGGAAAGGTGTTTGACGTCCTTGCTGCGACCTTTGCAGGCTTCAAAGTGGGTTTCTTAGAACTGCAGCTGCCATCCATCTGCTTCCACGGTGCTGTTTCAATTGGCAACTTTGAAACTGGTTTCATGACCAAATCAGGATTTCTCCACCTTGGTGATGCTGGGTCCTTCAATGAGCTTCTTGGGGACTTGGGCATACGAATTGACCTGCTTGGCTCATTCATTTTCAATGATCTAGAGAAGGAACCGTCATCCTGAATCTGGGAGGTTTTGGTCAAACACAACTGGCTGTAGCTAGTTGATGCAGAATCCGGCAAAGCTTCCAAGCCCATCAACTTGGCTACGACACCAGGAGGCCGCTTTTGATTTCCCAATGAGTGCGGTGTACTGTAGCCATTCTCAGTCAAGTTACCATTAGTTTGAGAATCTTTTGAACTGTAATTTGATTTTGAACCAAAGTTAGAACCCGGCAAAGAAACCACCCTACTGTCCAGGGAAAGTCTCGGCAGCTCTTTTAGCTTTGGTGTAGACTTGATGGTGTCTCTTGATTCAAAAGTCAAATGATTGGTCTCTCTCCCATCGTATGAAAAACGAGGAGCATCTTTTGAAATTGCATGCCAAGGTCCATCTTTCGATTCATATGACGACCTTGGACGGTCTCTTGTTTCATTGTAATACCTTGGCGCTTCACGAAGTTGGGCAAGAACTCTAAGGGACTCCTTAAGATCAGCGGAAACATTTTGCTTTCCCATGCTCTCAACTCCATAAGATCCATCTGCAGATTTTGAGAGTTGTAATGGCCTTGGAGAATCTTTATGCTTCAGTGTATGGCCCACTGCATCTTCTCTGCTTGTAGTTTTGACTGATAATCCTCTGGCTTCTCTATACATAGAGTCCTTGACAACATCGCGAAGATCAAGGGATTGTCGTCCTAAATGTGAAGAGGCACTTGGGCCAGCTATAACCGAGTTCCTTGAGGGAGTATCAGGAAAAATAATTGTGTCAAAGGAAGAGGCTTCTGGTTGGGCTGGTTTATTGCAATCCAAAGAGGAATAGGAAGAGGAACAAGATGATGAGAAAGATGCTCTTGATGACTCAGTTGAAACTCTATGCTTGTCATTCAAACCCTTGTTTAAATTCATCTCCTGCGATCAAAAATTTGCATCAGTTCAGGAATTAATGAACAACAAGAAGTTGATATTGAATCAGAAGAGGGTAGAGGCAAGGCAAGCAACTACCTATCAAGAAAGCAATTAAAAAAGCTAGATGCAAATTTTATGATAAACAAAAGAATAATGGATCATCAAAATAGTAAGCCATGATATACACTCATTTCAGATTGTAAAAAGGAGAACTAAGGCACGACTAATCATCCTTGCCCTATGACTTTGCTGGAAACATAAAGGGAAAATTGCAGAAACAGAACTACAAATGCTTACACCCGCTGTATGCCGATGGTAACCATTAAAAGATTCCCTTTCTGAGCTGCCATTGGTGTAGTGAGAATCACCTAAACAATTGCGGAAACATGAGGAACGAAACCAGAATTTACAGCAATTATAAAGATCAATAAAGAGCAGTAACTAGGAACAACAAAAATGGAAAAGCCACCGAAGGGCACAGTAGTGGGAGAAATGGATTACACCAAAACTTAAACCGCTGCCACTATGCTGTGTGTGTACACATAATATGTTAAAACACAAGGTATTATTTGAAATGTTAAAACAGATCTACAACTAGAAGTTTGTTAAATTCATAAATTTCTGCAAGTACCATGAACACACCTAAAGCAAGAATTACAAGCAACTACTGAAACACAACTCAAGAGAATACTTATAATTCAACTGTCTTCATCTATATGGTATACAACTCAAACAAAAAAGCAGAACTAACCGAGAACAAACAGAAACTAACAGGACAAGGTGAGAATCTTACCAGATGACATAACTTTTTGTTCAGTTCAGTGGAATGGGTTTTCTACACAGTACCCTAATTGGATTATTCCTAGAACCATGACAGTTATAAAATCACAAGGTCAAAACCATTTGAGGCATCTCCTTGATGCAAAAACAAGAATGGGCAACCAAATTTAATGAAGATTGATACCACGAAAAAAGAATAAGACAACGATTTAGAGCCACCTGATTCATGAATTCAATACGTTACTTCAAAACTGAGGGCGATGGTAATCACCTGAGGGAAGTCTCTTGTGGTTTAAGCGCCGACCGGTGAGGACTTGTTGACGATCAAAGATTTGAAAAATCCCAGTCATACATCCTATTTGCTTTTGCAAATCTGGATTGTCATCTGCTAAAGAATGTAAGAGTTTTGCAGCCATCTCCTCTTCTCCGCCAACTCAATTCAATGCTTCAAGCCTTCAACCCCCTAAAGTTTCCTCAACCTCTATCCAATCTGGACAACTAGAATAACTCAACCCTCAATTTTCATGGGAAAACTGAATCCAAAATCTTCGATGATTCTTGAAAACTAGAACTTGAAGAGCAGAGAGACTATCTAAGTAATGATGCACCAGCCCAATCAAGACATAGTGAATTGGATCTCTTCCATCATCGTAAATCGAGCTCTACCCATAAATACTTCAGCACTTTCTCCTCTCTTTTTTCCTGCTCCTTATTTTCTTCCTCAGAATAATGTGCTAAACTTAAAAGTACAAGATTAAGCTTTTTTTATCAACTACCAACTCAAAAAGAGAATGAAGAACTTTCCATATAAATATAACTCAAAATAATACATCTCCAGAAATAGAAGTTTTACCAACAAATCGAATCCCCTTGATGTATATCTACAACGACCAGTGATATCCAGCTAATTAGAGCCCAAAGAAATGAACTTTGGCATCCATATGATACCCACAAGATTTGTACTTCAACAAAAGAAAGAATGGATACCCAGGAGATTGAAAAGAAAAAAACATGACCATCCTTTATCACTCAAAAGATTCCAATCCAACAACTTTTCCTCTTATAACACCAATTTCCCATCTTAAGTTTCCAATGAATCCCTCCAAGCTTCAAACTTTTTCAACAATGAAACAAACCCACAAAGAAAAAGGATATACCCAGAAACCAAAATCAATTCCAAGCAGTACCTGAGACTGAAAAGCCACCTTCTCGGTAGTCTCACATGACAAACCAGACTGGGTTATTATTATTAGTATAATAAAACCGGAAAAGGATGGGGGACCCAATACCCAATACTCAAATTACTCACCACCACCCTTATCTATAAGGGTACGCAGAATGTACCCACACTTATCTGCAACATTAATCACCACCAGTTCCCTGTAAGAAACAGATGATGCAGAGGAAAAGAATGTATCTGGAAGAAAGGAAGGAAGGAAGGAAAAGAATCTCTTCCCAGATCCAAGAAGAGAGAGTAGAATGTGGAAATGTTGTTTTCTAGTGTTTCCTCAGAGAACAAATGGCAAGACAGGCAGAAATGATAGGAAGGTTTGTCATTTCCATCAAATTATGTGCAAATCAGAAAACTACTACCCCTGGCCCTGACTGACCCTGGTGAAAAAGTAATACAGGTGGCATAGATTAGAATTTTTGTTAGAAGAAAAGTTTTTTATTGAGAAAAAGGAAATGCAAATTTAGGGTATTTGCAAATTGTAGTAATTGTATTCTTGTGTGGTGTGGTGTTGTTTTTGTGGGGCAGATGTGGTCTAGGCTAGTAGTCTATCTCACTCTCACACATCCATGTGGTATGAGTATGTGTGTGGGTCAAAGCTGTCTGCTTGGTCATGTGATTTTGTCAGTAGTGAGAGATGGAGAGAAACAAGGAAGATGAAGACACAGTCATGGAAGGAGGAGGGAAGGGAAAGTTAAGGAAGCATTCCTCCTCTTGCGAGTTACATCTGCAAAATTAGCAAAACTCAAATCTCCTGCGGCCCTGCCTCATACCTCAAACCTTTTCATCTTGTCACCTTCTTACATCATTTCCAATATTGCCAATTCTTCTCTTGGTATCAATCAACTCATAATTACATCACCTAAACCATGAGAAGTGAGTACTACTTGTACTGGTTTTGTGACTGAATTGATGACAAGGGGTAGTTGGTAAAATCTTTGATTGGCATTCATGAGTAACTAGTAGTTGGTGGTAGAATTTAATTCAATTTAATTCAATTTAATTTAATTTAATTTAATGCCCACAACCACAGTTGACTTGGTTGAGTCACATAAATACAAAGTGAGATGCATAAATTGGTAACCATGGCCATGGCCTTACCTAGTTTCTTTTTTTCTTTTTCGAGTAATTACCTAGCATTTTGTAAGAATTATTGAAATGAAATTCTACCTACTCCCTCCAATCTTTAAAAGTATGTCTCTTTTTGGAAGAAAAAAAAAAAGCATTTTCAAAAATTTACTTCTTTTATTTTGTTATCCTTTATTTTTAATGAGTATTTGCAGGAGAGAGAATGAGTGGATGAATGTTAGTTTACGTGACTAGCTTAAAACTAAACGATCATTCATATGATATATGTTAAACAATATGCATTTATTCGTACAATAATATTTTACATAACGCATAGTTATTTCGACAATTAAATACTAATGAATTGAAATTAAAATAAATAAAAATACAACCAACTATGAACCTAGATAGAAATCGAATTGACATATAATAAATATTTTTGTCTCGTTTTTAATATTGGGATGAAATATACCGATCATACCAATCAGTATTGGATGATAAATTGATAACATTGACTAATATAAGTAACATTGAGTTTTTTTTTTTTTTTTTAAAGCTAGACTTAAATTAATTCAAATCAGCAAGAACAAAATGCGCGATCGCCTCGGGGCATTCCCCTACCCAAATATTTCCTAAACCGGAAATTAAAACTAGTTGCCCTAACTCATGTGCTGGGACATTTATAGACCGTCTAGCGTGTAAAAAGGAACACCTTTGAAAAGTAGTAGCCATCTGTGCCACCTCTTCTAGGATCAAACCCGTGTAGTTTGAGTTTTCTTTTTAGGAACAAAACGTTTTGTAAATCAAGTCCTTTCATGTCTTTTTCTGGCCTTTGGATAAGGAAAAAACGTCCGTATAGACAGTACTGCCAATGTAAAAAATGACGCATTGGTCGGTAAAGAATATTCATTCAAAGTTACCTTCATTGGAATTGAATTGAAAGAAGCAACTTTCCTTTTTTTGCTATTTTTTCTAAAATCTAGGTTTACATTATTCATCCATAATTGGTCAAATTGGGCATCCAAAATCCAGATGCTTTTATAAATTATAATAATAATGATAATAAGAAGAAGAAAAGGACAGAGGGTTTTTCAACTTTTCAATTTTTAATGTTTCTCTTATTTAATTATATATATCTTTTAGGTAAAATAAGGACACATATATATAATAAAACATGACATGGAGGCCACTACTACAATGCAACTCCTCATTTGTTAGTTACTGTTTTCTCAAAAATACCATTATTAATTACGAAAATGCCATCTATTCTTTACGAAAATACCATTGGATGTTTGGGTAACTTGTTTGGGAGACCAGTTTAGCATTATTCTTCGTTAAATTCTTTAAGTATTCAAATTTCAGTACCAAAAATAACAAATTAACAAAAACTTATGATTTCATTGAAAGATTCCGAAGGCACATGTTTGCCCACCTCAGGCCTAGGTATCGGGTAGGGCACACAATAATTTCCATTCATGTGACATAACCATATTTTAACCCTTTTTTTATATATAAAAATAATTATATTATTAATTATTATTACAGTACCACAGATCGAAATCATCTTAAAAATAACCTCATGTCTTAATTAAGTCACCTCACTAAATATGATGATGAAACATATTTTGGCATGTATTGACTCAAGAACGTGGCCCTAATTTCCTATCATTTTCTTGTTGCAATTTTCTCTCATTTTTCAATATTTTTTAAAATAAATATATTTGCCATGTCAGCATCTTTGTAAGAATCGAAATGTTGAAACCAAACACTTTCCGTTAATCCAATTTTAAAATTAGGGTGTGAATAGTCAATTTTACAAACTCATCTGAAACCTAAAAGTGTAATTTTGAACGACACGAGATTGTATTTATAGCTTGTTTATTCCTTTCTAAACTTCTAGTATTATCAGACTAATCAGACCCAACTAATTGTATCCTTATATTCTAATTGTACATATATAAAGTTTACACTATTTGAGGAACAATCCTTATGTTATTGAAATTGTTTCAATTACAAGTTTTACGATTATTCTATTTCTTATCTACACCGTATATGTGTTTGAGCATACTAAATCATAACTTATTGATTGTGTTCCTTACTTATTCTCTTTTAAAATTGACTAAAAAATATATATTCAGGAAAAAAAATATGTTACGAATTAGGTTAAATTTTAAGAGAATTTTTTTAGTAGGAATATATTTTATTAAAAAATATAAAAAATATATAAGTAATATAAAAAAAAATTTAAAATATTACAGTAATTAAAAACCGGATTGAGTAATAATTTAAAATTTTATATTTTTACCAAAAAAAGCCCAAAAGGTTTACCTTTTTGGATACGCGGCTTATAATTATGTATGATCATGGATCCACAAAAGTACAAATTATCTTTTGAATCTAATAATCAGAGAAATTGAACATTGCGACGTAGTTTTTTCAAAGAAACATTAAAAAAATGGAAAGGAGAATTTGAAAAGTTGACAATGATTAATGATGTATAACACTTTTTGGGAAAATGAGCAGATTGTTTCGTAGTATATTTTACTTTTTTCTGTCGTTAATTTAATAGTCAAAATAATTTTTAAAATTGATGTTTCTATTAGAAATTGTTTTGACAGTTAAATTAGTGGTGTGAGAAAACATAATCCGTTAGAAAATAATCGATTCGCATCCCTCACAATCCAAAATCCACAATCCACGTGCATAAAAGGAAAAAAGAGAGAGACATCATGTGCTATGGCCAGCTCCATCAAAGTCATCAACCAAATACCACTAACCTATCTTAATCATATCACTACTCATTCTTCTTGTGATTGGCTCATTATCAACATACAACATCCCTCACTATACATATTAACCCACCAAAATCATCATGTATCTTTAGATTCTATACAACATCCCTTACAATTGTGTAGAAGAATCATGGGCAAGGGCAACAAGGTAAGGGAAGTAAAATAAGGTAAAGTAAGGGCATTCGAGGTTTCATCTCTATAATCTTAATGATATTTTAAGAGACTAGTTATTTATTTTGAGACTCGATAATGTTCAAATAAGATTAATTTTATGTCCGAAAAAGATTGACAAGAACATTTAGAGAGACTAAAAAATAATGGAGTATTTAAAAGGCTTTAATTACAACTTTAAATTGTATTTTATTTATCCCAAAAAAATAAAAATATCATAATGGTAAGCTAGATCCATTTGTGGAAATACCCACGACATCAGCAGCATATTATCGTAATGTCACCAGAAAAAGAACCAAAAAACGCTCTCATCCCTGAATAGTAAACATGTACTATTCATAATGCATGTTTACTATTCATTAAATACCCAGTTCATCAAAAGCCCGAGGGATACTCTAAAGCCGGTGATGGTTCTTCCCTCCTTTGCCTCGAGTTCATCTCGATCTTCAGTCTAAGTGGCAGGGGTCCTCCCCATCCTTTCGTCTTGGCTTCAAGTAAGTCTTATTCCCCTATCTTTTCATCTCTGAAATTACTGTTTCGGTGGTCTCTGCATAGCTGCTTTCCTGTTTATCTTCCACTGGTTTGGTGATTTACTTGGTCTTGGATCTCCTTTTGTTTACTCCCTTTCGAATTT
>NBIL01068197.1:0-10744 GCA_002752925.1 Viola pubescens var. scabriuscula | reverse complement strand
GTTTATCTAAATATTTGTTATTTAGTGACGGATACAAATACTCTTAAGTATTTTTTCAATTTTTCGTTCAGCTCGCTTACCTTCTCTTTAAAATACTCCAAAAAAAAAAAAATTAGGGCGCAGATCCGCCACTGAGTCTTGGCTTTGCGGGAATCACCGCGTATAAGCCTCCCCCTCATTGTTGTTTTCAGGGATTCAGGTTGCTCATGGGTTTCTTTCTGCATGTAATGCTCGTAATTGCCTTTATTTATTTGCTCAACTTCCATGTCAAGAACAGATAATGCACGTTGCACTGACGATTGTCTGGAGAGGGTGCCACCACGCCTTCCCTTGTCATTATCGAACTTTAAGATAGACACATTTCCATCCTGACGACAAGCAATCAACGATACTGCAGGAGAAATTACAAAATGGAAACTGTATACTGAATCCAACAGAGCTACTTAGAATCAATAATATTCTGAAAGGCATACTAGAAAGGACATCAATCCAGCTAAACTCCAAAATGACTACTGGTACGTCAGTGACTAAAGGAAGAAAAGATGGAGATGGCTAAAGGAAGAAAAAGAGGTGATGCGATCAATGGTGATGATGAGAAAGGGAAGGAAAAAAAGACTTATAATTGTTTAATTGGTTCGTGCCAATGGTACGGGAAAACTTGCTCAAAACCGATAGAAATTCAAACGGAAGATACCAAAATGTGAAATTAAATGCGATAAACGAAATGATGCGAATCAAAAATGTAAAATATGAAAATAGAAGGGAATATTCGATCTATGATACGAGCGGAAAAATATTAAAATGCGGAAAAAATATGAAATGATAGGAAATGCGATGAAAAAGATATTTTTGATAGGGTAGAGAATGAGAGAATCATACAAGGATATCAAAAAATAAAAACTCGTAGAGAACAATTGTAAAAAGTACGAATATTGTATGAATTCTAATGTATAATTAATTTTTTTTCTATATTGTCTTCTTATTTATCTTTTTGTTAAGTTTATCTAAATATTTGTTATTTAGTAATGAACACAATTACTGTTAAGTATTTTTTTAATTTTTCGTTCATCGTTTGTCGTAAAAATTACCGTACGTAAAAGAGAATCGTGATCAGAGACTAGTAAACAATTAGCATAGGAAAAGAGGTACCTTAAGATGAACTACTTCACCATCCTCAATCACCAAAACTGTTTTTGTGTGCTCGATATAGCATTAGGATCACTGGATAGGAAAAGCTCTTTAGGATGGTCATTCTTTGAGAGGAATTTAGTATCCTTAACATCTTCATTCAATTCATGAAAACATCAAATAAAATTGAAGAAACATTGATCACGTTCATGGCATATATTTCAGAGAAAAACATAAACTTTTTGGACATGTGACTTACTTTTACGCCCAACAGTAAAGGACTTCCATGTTTGCATGCAATCAGTTCATTCGGATAATGTCGGCCCTTAAAAATGAGGGCATAAGCTCCTTCAAGGTGCCTCATTACCTCTAGCACAACTTGACTAAATGTGATAGCCTGGGCACCTGAGACACACTAGAGAATCAGTGCAATGCCAAAATATTTCCCAATCATTTGATTAACACTCGCAATCGAAACTACCTTCTTCTTCATTGGCTTTATCGAAAACAAATTTGGCAAGCTTCGGTATTACTACCGTGTCAGTTTCAGACTCAAAGGTGAAGCCCTGTCGAACGAGTGTTTCCTTTAGCACCTGAAGAAGATGATAATCGCGAAATAAATAAAAATAGCAACAACATAAGCTGCTGACAAAAGAACAAACATGGTGCATAAAGTAAAGTAATGATAGTTTTCAGAAACTTCAAGCAGACCTCATAGTTAGTAACAACACCGTTGTGAACAACCAAGAACTCATTTCCATCACCAGATGTTTGTGGATGACTGTTCCTTGGAGCTGGCTCTCCATGAGTAGCCCACCGCGTGTGTGCAATTCCAGCATGGACCGTAAAAGATTCTTCCAGATTCAAACCTACAGCAGCAACATCTAGAAACAGGAAAAATGACCAATAGCCAAATATCTGTTACATTCAACTTTGATGTGGAAACATATTTCACCTTTTGAATCTGAAACTTGAGACACAAGCAAAATTCATAACGGAGGTGCAAAATTCGTACGAGTTGGGTGCTAGTTACTAGTTAGTGTTCCTCTTTCAAGGTGTCAACATAACATTTTCTAAGCCAGTGCTGCCATGTCCGCTACATGGCAATTGAATATTGGTTAGCACTCGCTAAGTTTTGGTTTTTTTTTTAACAAATGTTTAGGTGACTTTAGAGTTAATTACAGTTATTTTTAAAAGATTGCACTTAGTACCCCTTCCGGGGTTCCAAGTTGGATAAATGACGGGGCTTATTTTGACCCAAAAGCAGTCAATTCCTTTTGGTAAACCAGCCCAACCTTGGCTTTTCAAAAGCTCCGTTTCTTTCCTTTGTATTTATGCTCTAAAAGCCACCGCACCTGAGGAGAGTAGTGGCTTCTAGAGCTGACTCTCTCTCCTCTTTTTTTTCTTTCCCTTTTTAATTTCATTTTTACTCTTTATATAATTAACAAAATAAATTAAAAACTACTACAATAAAATCTCCAAGATAACTAATTCTAGATCCACTTTTTCTATTTTTATAAATTTTTAAAAAATGGGTTTTATACTCCAACGCAATAATTTCTATAGTTTTACCAAACACCAAAAACAACTTCTCGTTTCCCACAGCAGTTTTAAGAAATGTTTACCAAACGACACACTGCTTTGCGCAAAAGTGATTTTCCCACAGTATTTTTACTCACAGCACTTTTCGGACTAAAACCGGAACTCCAAACGGACCCTTATTATAATATCAAAAAACCAATAATTTGTATTAATTTCTCTAGCATGTTGCAAGCCAGTGCTAAATATATATTGACTAGTTTGTGTTAATAACAATAATACGATGTTACATTTAATCATAAACTTTTGTCAAATAATAAGGAAGAGCAAGAATAGCACTCCATTCAATCCTTTTCCTTCCTGTTGAAAGGATATCTCGTTCGTACATATCTTTTCTTTGTTTCCCGAGGAGCTTATAGTGAGCTACAGAGAGTTCAATGTAACAGTAACTCAGACTTCAATCAAAGATGCAAGAACGAACATAAGAATTGATTGTAGTTTCATAAACATCCTATCTAATTAGTGGGAATTTTGGGGTCGGCATGTTACAAAATCAGTAATGTTTCTCACTATTTACAAACACAAGTTGTACACTACAATCTGGCATAATAGAAGAGCACAACAATCTCCAGGCAAGTTGAATACCGCATCTCTAATATGAAGGTAAGATTCGAAGGAGTATTCGGTTAGTTATTCCGTAGTCACGCTCTTCGCAAGATTGCGAGGTTGGTCAACATTGTAACCCCTTAGGACGGTGAGATGGTATGCCAGCAACTGCACCAACAACAAAGGGAACAGCATTGTAGTTAGTTACCATCTACCACATTCAACTTTCGTAGACACACACGCTTGAGTATATATGCAGGAATACCTGTAGTGGAACTATATTAATGACGGGTTGAAGACAGTCCTCAACCTGTGGGACTTCAATTACTCTGCACGATCCCCCAGGACAAACAGCTGCAGCATCACCTTTCGAACACATTACTATTAGGCGACCTTTACGGGCATTAAGTTGCTGAATGACTGATTGCTGTTTGCTGAGGAGCAAATAGCGAGAGGTGTGAGTATCAAACAAATTAGACATTACGGCAAGGTTGCAGCTACTAACTACAAAACAACCAACCTGAAACAGGAATCACGGGTAGCAATGACGACGATTGGGAGATTTTCATCAACCAACGCCAAAGGGCCATGTTTCATTTCACCAGCAAGCATCCCTTCACTGTGCATCAGTGCTACTTCCTTAACTTTTAAAGCACCCTCCAAAGCTGTTGCAAAGTTGTATCCTCTCCCAAAGACAAGAAGAGACTGCTCGGTCATCAACTGTTTCGCGAGATCTTTCATTTCCTGGTCAAGCTTGAGCACCTCTCTGACTTTGTCTGCAAACATGCGGAAATGAGGGCCAACATCAGGAAACTGATAGCAATAGCTCGAACCACATCATAACTATTGTATTGTTATTTAGCTAGAAGACCGACGAGGAGAAAAACAAAAACTTACTTGGCAAGTCAAAAAGTCCATCTATGATGGCCTCTCTTCTACCTTGACTAGAAATTGTATCATCTCCAATTGCTAAAGCTAGCATCGCCATTACTACAATTTGACTTGTGTATGCCTGTTGACAGTGCTAAAATTTAGCTAATGAAACTTAACAAGAAGAAAGAACAAAAAAAAATCAATACTTATTATACCTTCGTACTAGCGACACCTATTTCAGCACCAGCATTTATATGAACACCACAGTGTGTATGCCTAGCTATTGAACTGCCAACAGTGTTTGTTATGCCAACACACAATGCACCATTCTCTAGTGCATAATCCAAGGCATTTAATGTATCTGCAGTTTCACCAGATTGGCTGACAAAAACTGCTGTATCTTCTCTGTATATGGGACCTTGCCGATCCACTAAATCACTTGCAATTTCCATTGTAACAGGCACACCTGGGTTTTATAAACAGCATACACAGGAGAGAATTGATCAATACAGGAAAACCTTTTGAAGCTGCCTTTTCTACTGTTAGTCAGACGTCACTCACCAGAAAGTTCTTCCAGGATGGGTCTTGCAGCTAGAGCAGCATTGTAACTTGTACCACAACCAATGAAAACAATGCGGCGACTTCTCCTAATTGTTTTAAGGTGATCCTTGAGTCCACCCAAGAGAACAGTCTTGGCTTTGCAAGAACCACCACGTATAAGCCTCCCTCTCATTGTTGTTTTCAGGGATTCAGGTTGTTCATGGATTTCTTTCTGCATGTAATGCTCATAATTGCCTTTATTTATTTGCTCAACTTCCATCTCAAGAACAGATAATGCACGCTGCACTGATGAAGGTCTGGAAAGGGTGCCACCATGCCTTCCCTTGTCATTATCAAACTTTAAGATCGACACATTTCCATCCTGGGACAACACAGGAGAAATTACAAACCGGACACCGTATACTGAAACCAACAGAGTTATTGTCCTCCATACAATGTGGAAAGCATGAATGTGGAACAGTATCATAGAATCAAATCAATATTCCGAAAAGCATACTTGATAGGACAGCAATCCAACTAAACTCCAAAATTGCAACTGGTAAAAGAGAACAATCAGAAACTAGTAAAATTACCATAGAGAAAGGGGTACCTTGAGATGAACTACTTCACCATCCTCAATCACCAAAACTTTTTTTGTGTGCTCAATAATAGCATTAGGATCACTGGACAGAAAAAGCTCTTTAGGATGGTCATTCTTTGATGGGAATTTAGTATCGTTAAAAGGCAATCCCTTGTCAACATCCTCATTTAATTCCTGGAAACATCAAGTAGAATTGAAGAAATATGGATCACATACATGGCATATATTTCAGAAATAACAGGAGCAGTAAATAATCGAACACGAAAAGGCCCTCTTAATGGCACCTTGCACATCAATTTAATAAAAGCGTAGACATCACTTCATACAGACATCTTATAGAGTTAAACTATCCTTCCCCAAACCCCTTGCTTCGCCCTATCATCCATGCAGTAAAAGAGACACAGGAGAGCAGAAAGCTTGGTGCTACTTTAGCTAGAGAGAAGTCAAAAGAACACCTGCTAAAAGTATCGTTCCCAAAGGAATTTGATGCAAGTCTATACCACAATTACAACAAATAGAATAAAAGCTTCTAATAGACATTCCTCAAATTCAACGTCGTCATAAAGTATGGCCCACCATGGCAAAGCTTGGACTGCCACCACACGAATAAAGATTGAGACCAAAATTGAAGTCCCTATAGACAATCCTAAAAAGAAGGTTCATGAACTATGCGCACCTCTCAAATATTCTCCAACAAAGAATAGGTACAGATAAAAAACAGAAGTGCATTAGAAGATTCACAAGAAAACATAACCCCCAGGTAGTGCCCAATATCTGAAGTCAAACATTGAATTTTAACTACTATCTAGTCACGGCTTTAAGTTCAGACTTTCAACTAAGGACTGCATCAATGGATAAGAAAAATATTCCATGAAAAAAACGCACAAATTCAATCTTCTGGGGAGAGACAAATGCAAATAGAAAAGCAAATTGTTGAATAAAGACGTGTGACTTACTTTTACGCCCAGCAGCAGTGGACTTCCACGTTTGCATGCAATCAGTTCATTTGGGTAGTGTCGGCTCTTAAAAATGAGGGCATAAGCTCCTTCAAGGTGCCTCATTACCTCTAGCACAACTTGACTAAATGTGACAGCCTGGGCACCTGAGATACAAAATGAGGGGAAAACAAGCCATTGTGAGCTAAGGCTACCATACTTTACACTGAGAATCAATGCAATAGCCAAAATATTTCACATGGGAAGTCCATAGTTCAACTGAAAAGGTAGTCTGGCATTATTAGCATGCACATATTTCAGCTGTCATGTCAATAAACAAGAATCCCTAGGCAAATTAAGTGACTGAATATGGCAGGCAAAGACAAACCCAGGTCCTGCTGTCGATTAGTCGACTTTTCCCGTCCATATAAGTATCATGTGGCAATCATTAGGTTACCTAGTGATATACTTTCAAGTTCAAAGGGTTGCCACTATTCTGTTTTAACATTCATTTCATATTCAAAGCAGTAGCAATTACAGGTTACCATTAAGATGCCATGCCATTTATGCTAAACTGATCCTACTTTGCATGTTATTCTAGATGTGAAAGATTAGCAAACTTAAAATATGAAACTTTAGCACTCTGGGTTGTTTCAATTAAAAGAATAGCAGTATCAAGAATTTAATTAACATTCCCAATTATACCCAAAAAAAAATTAGCATCCCCAATCAAAACTACCTTCTTCTTCATTGGCTTTATCAAAAACAAATTTGGCAAGCTTTGGTATTACTTCTGTATCAGTTTCAGACTCAAAGGTGAACCCATGTCGAACTAGTGTTTCCTTTAGCACCTGAAGATGATAATCACGAAATAAAAATAGCAACATAAGCTACAGGTTTTGGAAATGTAATTCAATTTATGAGTAGAAATAACAGCAAAAGACATCTACAAGGAAACATGACACAACACACATGGTTTCAAAGCATATGCGAAGAAGAATTGAAAAGAAGATAGGAAAGGAATAAAGCCAGTAAGCAGCGCAGAAATTTCCATTAAAAAGGCTTTCTATCTAAGAACCCACTAGAAGTACAGGACTGCCATTTAAAGAACTTGTAATACCTTGCAAGAAATTCACGAAACTGAGAATGAGAAAAAAATTTGAAATTTGAACCACTACAGGTAAAAGAACAAACATGCTGCATAAAGAAAAGTAATAACATTGTTCAGAAATTTCAAGCAGACCTCATAATTAGTAACAACACCGTTGTGAACAACCAAGAACTCATTTCCATCACCAGATGATTGTGGATGACTGTTCCTTGGAGCTGGCTCTCCATGAGTGGCCCACCGGGTGTGTGCAATTCCAGCATGGATCGTAAAAGATTCTTCCAGATTCAACTCTACAGCAGCAACATCTGGAAACAAGGGAAAAAAAATCACCACTGGTGGTACCCATGACCTCTGAGGCTGAGCATAATGCTCTGTTGGAGTCCCAATCTTAAAAACAATGCAAGTGAAAGTAGAGGTGATAAACTTAAACAAAGGAGTATCACGATCAAACAATACACAAAAATTCGCATAGATTATGTTTTACACTTATAATCAAAGCATTTCATGTTCTCTCATTTATTTAACTTATAAAAGAATCTAAAATTTACTTTATCAGTTCCTCACAAACAATGATCAACTTATTGACATTGTATTCACTGAGTAATGCCATTCCCAGTTAACATCCAACGAATCCCATAAAACCTCACTCTTATAAGAAGATACAAACTCGACACAGTTGTAAAAATTCCTCTCAAGTGTTCAATACTGCTTGTAGATCATACGTTCAAACTGGCATCAGCGATTACTTTTTCCATAAAAAAAAACATAAATAAATAAAAAATCCAAGTGGTCCAGCAAATAGACAGCTGGTGGAATTCGCATGCAATACTAATGATTAATTAAGCCTTGCCTTTACCAAGAAAGGAGACTATAACAACCCGGTTGAGCTGTCACATCTTTCTGCAAAGCAATGAAGCAACTCCAAACTAATCATTCATACTTCAAACAAGAAAAGCAATTTTGAACAGGACCCAATTGGGTAAACAGTACAGAAACCAAAACCCACTAACCCAATCATGAAAAAAGAAAGAATTGAATGAAGCGAGTCGTCGATGATTGATGATCATTCAATACAGGAAAGTTTTAGAAGTTGCGAAAAAGACAGACCTTGGTAGACAGATTTGACGAGGGATTCAATGTTTCCTTCCTGGCGGAAGACGAGTGGGGCGTAATCGGATACGGAACTGTCAATGGCAATGCCGGCGGAATCATAGCCTCTGTATTCCAGACGCCGGAGTCCATTGAAGAGGACTTGCAGAATATATCTCCTCTCCCTGCTAACATTGAAATTCAAATAAGCAAATATCCCACACATTTCTACTTTCCTTCTCTTCTTTCCTTTTTCTTTTACTTTTAGGGTTTTTTTTGGGGTTTATTATTTCCTTTATTATTGGACTTTTGTAGTCAGAGATGGCAGCGGTGGTGGTGTGGTGGTGACAGAATGGAGAGGAAGGAGAGAGGGAAATTTATAAAGAAGGTGGAGAGGTTTGACTTTTGACTTTATGTTCACTTGGGGGCGTTTTTGTCATTTACTTCTGCATCATGATTATTCACATGGCACCATTTAATTGGCTTTTGTGTCGTATAATTATAACGGGAGGGGATTTAGTGACACTTTTCATCCTTCAACTTTCTGATCAGGACATGTTGGGTCCTCTAATTAACTCTTTATTCAAAATTGGTTCTCCTAGACTCTTATCTTGATTTTTCCCCTTCTTCAGCAATATCCTTGTCGAATTATGCCCTAATTACTCATTCTAATAATTTTTATACAATTCACTGTAAACGATGAATCAAGTTTATATCTCTATTATAAAATTATAATTTCTCTATAAATTTAAAATTGAAAAATTATGATTGTACTATTTTATTTATAATAAACATAATTTAACATGCACAATGTAACTGAGATATAATATACATATTAACTAAAACGACGTCCACTATCATCAAAAACCAAATACTCCCTCCGGTCGCCAATGATTGTCGTTTGGCGACCGGGCACACGGATTAAGGATCCACTGTGCATGGGTGTGTGATTACCAGAATGCCCTTCATTTAAGTCGTTCCTTCCGCTACAGTGTCATTGCTCTCTTTAATTTTGCGTCGAGCTGAGCCATCTACTCTCCTCCCAAATCCAAACCAAATTTTCCCCCAATTTCATTCCTCAACCCTAATCCCTCCCAAAATTTGAAAGCTTACTTTCTAAATTTTTTGAAGTTCCCCCCTTTATTCGGCGCAAATTAAGTCAAAATGCAGACATACTACCTCCTATGTTGTGGTTCCCACCCATCCTCCTCCATTTCTACAGCTGCAACATTTCTGTTGCGATTTGCCAAGCGTAAAGAATAATGGATGTCAACGATTTCGACCCTATCCATTTATTTCACAACAATCCATTACCAGTGGCAAAGCCATTTCCTGGAAATGATTCACCAGTTGAGCAGAACCCTCAAAATGAAGAGGATTCCCAATTGGAAGATGATGAGGGTTTCGCCCAAGATCCGGTACATTTGGATGACATCAATGAAGATTGTACCGGCCAAAATGAGAACCCAATCCATGACGTTGGGGTTCCAAGTTAAGTATATTTTCAAATTCTAGTATTAACTTGAAGTTGTTAAATTTTGGCCCTTTTGCAATGATGTTGTGTGGTTCTAATTGTAGGTGCAAAACCGAAAAGAAAAGAGCTCTGTAATGAGGATAGAGTCGCAGCCTACGATATGCTTCTGCAAAGGAGTGTTAATGGAAAGCTACGCAAGCACACAACAAGTGAGGTTGCTGAGATTTTCCAAGTTAATATTCGTACAATCCAGCGGCTGTGGAAAAGGGGAAGGGAGTCCGACGACCACAATATTTCGAAGTGTAGAGTGAAGAATTGTGGGAGAAAAAGGGTAGCATTTGACTTCGACAAAATAAGAGATATTCCTTTAAGGGATAGAACGACCCTCAAGTCCCTTGCAACTGCCTTGAGTGTTTCGAAGACTTTTTTGGTGTCGAAGCTCAAATCTAGAGAATTGAGGCGTCACAGTAATACGATAAAACCAACACTAATGGAGGCAAACCGTATACAAAGAGTTCGTCACTGTCTTGCAATGGTTGATCCAGACTCACCCCCAGCTAGAAACAGTTTCTGTGATATGCACAATGTGGTCCACATTGATGAGAAGTGGTTTCAAACCACCCGAAAGGTGCAGACGTACTACCTCCTAGCTGATGAAGATGAACCAGTAAGAATCATTAAGAGTACCAATTTTATTCCTAAAATTATGTTTCTTGCAGCTGTTGCTAGGCATAGATTTGATTGTGATGGGAATTGTACTTTTGATGGTAACTAGTGAATGAGGTTGCTGCTATTAGGTCCAGCTCAAATAGGATTGCTGGAACCTTAGAAGTGAAGCCAATTCAAAG
>NBIL01068169.1:0-10345 GCA_002752925.1 Viola pubescens var. scabriuscula | reverse complement strand
TTGTAATGATAATTAAAAATAAAAACCTTCACATCTCATAACGTAATATTGTGACATTTTGTGTACTTTTTATTTTTTAAAAATGAACCTCTAATTTATCATACAATTCATAATTTCTCGTGCATTAGTTTATAATTCAAATCTCGTGTTAAATTACTTTATCTTTGGCAAATATGAATTAAAAGAAGAAAAAAACATATGCATTTATAGATAAAAAATTAAATGTTTCCATTCTATAAAATAGTTATTTATGTTTCCAAATTAGTTCATTTCCCTGACTTTATATTTGTTTGTTTTATTTCTTTTAACCGTTCCAAAGACTTTCTTCTTTTCCAGTCTCCATTAATACAGGAGATTCTAAGGAGATTCCTGAGCATCATCCTCTCCCCATATCTTTCTTCATTTTCCCACACAACACGGCACTACAGTCACATGCGTTCACTCACCCACTCCACATCTCTACCAATGAAAAGAACACCCTGGACCTACTCCCACACCACTCCACGTAGCACAGACAACCCCTTGGCTTTTGTCCCCACTTGCGACAATTTAATAATGGCAAACCGTAATTTTGTCTCGGGTTTGGTCTTTGGGCACGACTAAATGGAGTAATTAGTAAAATCGAATATGCTCAAGAATTCTCTTCCCATGGACGACTCGTATCATGCTTTTTCTAACAGCCACTTCGTCACGCCAAGCATATGCTCTCTAATATTCTATCCAATCATTCCTTCTTATAAACCCTCTTTCTTTGTTTTTTTAATCTTACATTTTCTCCAATTTCTCATCTTTAATTCGGGGGAGAAGAGAGGTTTAATCACGTGTTTATAAATAAAATATACTAGTAATTAAAATGAAGTTTGGTAAGAGATTGAAGCAGCAAATGCAAGAAACGTTGCCGGAGTGGCGGGACAAGTTCTTGACTTACAAAGAGTTGAAGCAGCTGGTTCGTTTGATCTCGTCGGGGCCCACTTTGGTGAGTGGATCGGTCGAGTACGGGAGAGCTGAGTCTGAGTTCGTGTATTTGTTGAACACCGAGTTAGATAAGTTCAACTCATTCTTCTTGGAGCAAGAAGAGGATTTCATCATCCGCCATAAGGTATAACAACATTTCCCCTCTAACGTTGTAACCTCTTTAGCAGTGAGCAACCTTCAACTGAGTTGACTCGATATATAGTGTTTAATTTTGCATCTAAAGTTTGAGAATTCTATCTTGTCAATAATTGTACTGAAATTAAGCAAAAATACAAAAATAAAAAATAAGGTACAACTGGGATACCGATGACTATGATACATCTTTTATTTTAATGTTATAACGTGTCCATTTTTCATGTCAAATTACATGAAATTATAATATTTCATTGGTATTCTAGTTTTTTTTCCCCTATATAATTTAGTGATGCTCTTATAATCGTAAAAAATTACATATGTCACTCAGGGACGGTGTAGAATATAAGTTGAATAGGAATATAGTAGGCTTATAGTTATATCTTCTTGAACGTGATCCGGACAAATATATAATTTTTTTTTTTTTTTTTTTNAAATATATAATTTTTTTTTTTTTTTGAGTGTGTTATTGAATTGACTTAACATTTATAAACCTATATGTGCTCAGGAATTGCAGCAGAGGCTTCAGGATGTGATAGATACTTGGAGCCCGAATGGAATTCAGCCTATAGACAAGCAATATAAAGAGGAGATGTGCAGGATTAGGAAAGACATTATTGATTTCCATGGTGAAATGGTGCTCTTGGAGAATTACAGCAACATAAATTACACAGGTAGGTATATATAGTTAAATAAATGAATAAACAAAAATAATAAATCGGTAATAAAATAGAAATATAATTCGATCATTTTGTATAGAATAATTGGATAAAAAAGAATTTTTTTTAGGACTGGCTAAGATATTGAAGAAGTATGACAAGCGGACCGGGGGGTTACTACGGTTGCCATACATCCAGAAGGTGTTGCAGCAGCCGTTTTTCACCACCGATCTGATCACGAAGCTCGTGAAGGAATGCGAGAGCACGATCGATGCTGTATTTCCCGCCGAAGAGGAAGATGAAAAGAAGAAACTGGGAATGAGAGGAGGAAGAGAAGGAGTTATAAGAGTAAGTGAAGAGGGGATTTTTAGGAGCACAGTTGCAGCACTAATGACAATGCAAGAGATTAGAAGAGGGAGCTCAACTTACAGCAATTTTTCTCTGCCTCCTCTTAATCTGTCTGATTCTGATCTTGTTCATCTACTCCAACTCAATTCTCCTATACCCATCATCTGATTTTATAAATAGGAAATACTGCACAAACAATTAATGTCAGGAATCATAATACGTACCACGGAAATTAATTTGTAGTGTTTGAATATGTGAATATCTAGTGGAAGACATTAATACATCATCATAGCTAGTTGGTCAATAAGATCACTTCGTTTCTTTGTGATTTGTGATTTGTGATAGTCGAGTTGTTTTGCAATACATGCTAGAATATTTTGTTCAGGGATCTTTCTAGTGATTATTATTACATCACGGTTTACTTCTTTGGATAATTGCAACATAGTTGTGATGAACGTGGCCCATATAATGGCCCAAATTGCTGCTCGTCTTTGAAGAAACGGGTCCTACAAAAAACAAAAGGAGAAGAAACGAGGCCCAAATCCTTGTGTTGTGTTTGAAATGAGAAAATGCTGGTGTTCTTTGAAATCTCATGGCGGATGCCAAAATGAGAGTTTTTATGAATTCATTTATTTTCTGTTAAAATCTGAAGAACAGTTATCCTTAAATTCATTAAGTGATGATTATTTATTGTAGCATCAGATCGATTCATTAAAAGTAAAGTATTTTTAAACTTCCAGCGAGTAGTTACCGACAAAACAATACCGTTGAGTTCACATTTTATTTTCTTTAAATTATTATTACCGTAGAATTTAAAACTTTTAAATGTTTGGTATACAACATAATTACATGGATTTGATGTGCCCAAGCATAAAGCCAGTGGAGGGGGAAAAAATAGGAGTAAAATATAAGGTTTAGCATACTGCAAAGTACAAACAAACAGTAGGTGGAATATATAACACAGCGCAAATTTTATTTATTTATTTTTATTTTCAATTTCTTGAAATGGGCTTCAATAAAATATAGGAGGAACACCATTCAGCCCATAAAGGCTTAGCCCAAGACGGGCTTAAAGCCTACCTTGGTTCTGGCGATTTTCAAGTCTCACGGACCAGATTTTTCTATATATCATTATTTTTAAGATAGCCAATAAATAACAGTTGAAAGCCATTTTTGTCAGGGATCGACAACTCAACTAAATACACATTTTCGAAAAACGGGAATTGGTAGTAGCCATGGCCTGATCGCTGGGATTGAGCTCTGAACCCAAATAGCTGTTCTACGCATCTGGGAAAAGATTTATCAGAAGAGGTAAACCCCATATTCGTCCCTTGACTTTTCTTTTTCTCAGTTTTGATTGCAGAAGTGACAGCTAACATGCGTATTATGCTGGATATGTTTTTCTTTGCTACGCATGGGTTAAGAAAGTATATCGTGTTTCTATCGGATTTGAGTTGTGATGCTGTTTTATACGGTTTAATTGTTTCAAATGGTATTTGTCATGGGCGGGAGTGATTGATGTACAAAGAGTTCGAGCGTGTAACGCTAATTTCTTCAAGATAGACTCTGAGTGGAAGGTAGTCACAAATTTCTGTGACAAACTTCAACTGTCAAATGTTCGAGTTGATAGAGGTCCTATTTAGGTGTAATTGGAATAGGCGGGGTTTGTCTATTTGGTAATTGGTGGATGAAATCTGCAAATATAACCCCTTACTTGGGCTTTCATTCATAACTTTTGGTTGCCATTGTTGTTTCTGGTTGGATTTCATTGTTGATGAATGACGAGTTAAATATGGTACGTTGCGTGGACTTGTTGATGCAAACAGTTTTCCAACATTAGTATCTTTGTTTTTAGGTGGTGCTATCAGAAACCTGTTTTGTCAAGTTTGTTGTCTCTAGGAGCTCTGCCGTAGCAAACTCAATTTCCTGTTGCACCTTTGAAATCCTGCAATTGATACATGTTGTTCTTATGAGTTACGACTAGTTTGACATGAGTTGGACCCATTAGGTGCCAGAGTGGTTTATATCAGTTTAGTTACGTATAGTTTGTGTTGTCACATGTATCATAACATGTCTACATATGATCCAGATCTTTTATTCATTCAGACCAAAAAAACATCTTTTATTCATTTTTATAGATGTTGGTGCATGTTGTTCATTAATATTGTGCCGCTGGTGCTCAGAGTACTCCAAAGAAACTGTCCTTTGTAATCTATTTTCTTTACACATGTTCCTTAGCTTGAACTATTTAGTATAAACCGTACCCGTCATCATTGAGGATTTCATTGGTTTATGATCTTCTTTAAATTGGAAATGTTTTCTGGCCTTTGTATTTTAAGCTTCTGCTAATCTTTTTGTTTCAGTGTTTAAAAGCGTCTGGCTCCTTCAATGGCATCCCTAGCTAAAGCTCCTCCCACAATGTTAACCAGTAATGTTCATCAAGTACATCCCAGGAGTTTGAAATTATTAGAATCCTCCAAGATGCACCATTTGCACCTCTTCCCTAGAACTCTATTTCGCCACACCCCTATAGTTTGCTGCACAAAATCGACTCCGTGGGAACCTACATCTTCTTCCACATATGCTCCTGTGTTAGCAGATGCTACGGGGGACTTTCTAAAGGAAACTAGCAGCATATTTGATACTCTGAATTCTGATGTGACAGCTGAAACACCAGTAGCTGATACAGAGGAGATTCCAGCTACCAAGAGTTACCCACTTGTGCAATTTCAGTTTCTCAAATGGCCAATGTGGCTTGTTGGCCCTTCTCTTCTTCTTACCACTGGTATGGCGCCCACATTGTGGCTACCTCTGTCTTCCGTGTTCCTTGGCCCCAACGTAGCGAGCCTTCTTTCCTTGATTGGACTGGATTGCATCTTCAATATCGGTGCTACTCTTTTTCTTCTAATGGCTGATTCTTGTTCCAGGCCAAAAGACTCGACACAAGCCTGCAATAGCAAGCCTCCATTCAGTTATAAATTCTGGAACATGGTTGCAACAGTGTCTGGATTTGTCATTCCACTGGCTATGCTATTTGGATCTCAAAAGGGCTTCCTCCAACCCCACCTATCTCCAATCTCATTTGCAGTTCTGTTAGGCCCCTACCTACTGCTTCTATGTGTACAGTTTTTGACTGAATTGCTGACATGGCACTGGCAGTCACCAGTTTGGTTGGTAACCCCAGTTGTTTACGAGGCCTATCGGGTACTTCAGCTGATGAGGGGATTGAAGCTCGGGGCTGAGCTCACCGCACCATCTTGGATGTTGCATACAATGAGGGGACTAACATCTTGGTGGATCCTGATCCTTGGTATCCAGCTCATGAGCGTTGCTTGGTTTGCTGGTTTCGTCGCTCAAGCTCAGCAGCAGCAGCAGCAGCCATCTTCTGCGGCTGAATCTGATGGCTAAAGTAATTCACTGCTATTGATCACATTTACAGCTTTGAAGAATTGTAGCTTCTTAAGCTGATCGTGTATACTTTACACTGAATCAAATACATAGAAAGTTAATTCAAAGATTCCTAATGTATGGTCAGATAAAACATGTACAACTGTTGCCAAATTGTAAGTTACTGCCGTTTAGAATACTGAACTGAAGTATAACTGGAGGTGGTAATCGACTGTTACTACATGTCGTTTGAGACTAGTGCCAGTCTTAATCTTTCTTTTTTGTATAAAAATATTAATTATTAGAAAGATGCCAGTTTTTGTTTTTTTCCATTAAAAAATACAGATTGAAGGATATGGAGTGACAGTCTGACCAGGATGGTCTTATTAATCAACGGAAAAGCAAGGAAGGAAAGCTCTTTCCATCAAAATCCAACGACCGAGGATAATGGGGTCCACCGAGCCCACAGTCCATTTCCATGACTCGCCACTCGAAGCACATTGAAAAAGACGATTGCACCCCTGGTCTGGGTTACTTTAACTGAAGAAACTGTGAAAACTTTGGCACCGGTGGCATCAACAAACCGCAAAATAGCAAAAGTTTAAAAAAAAAAGGAGGACCGACATCGCTGTCCCACGTTGTCACTTTACTGTTCTCTTCCTTCCCTCTCTCTCTCGCTCACTAAAACTACTCCCAAGCTGTCGTTTAGTAACACTCACACATCTTCCTCTTTCTCCCTCTCCGTCTCCGCCCTCACTCCTCGTAGCTCACCGGTCAATCACCATGAGTACCGGCGAGCTCCTCTCCGTCGAGCCTCAAGAACTCCAATTCCCATGTGCGTTTGCTTATTTACTTCCTTTTTCTTGCTTCTCTTCACTTATCCGCTTCCTTCTGTTTCCAGATCCGTTGCTATTCTTTCATTTTTTTTAATACCATTTTTTGATTTAACAGTTGAATTGAAGAAGCAGATCTCGTGTTCTCTACAACTAGTAAATAAGAGCGATAATTATGTAGCTTTCAAGGTTTGTCATTTTTTCTCTTTATTTTTCATTTTTTTCCACGGATTTATAGTGTTGAACTGTTGATTTAATTCTGTGTAATTTTTTTAGGTTAAAACGACAAATCCTAAGAAGTACTGTGTTAGGCCTAACACTGGAGTTGTTCAACCACGGTCCGCTTGTGACGTTATAGGTCTCTATATTTCCCTCTACCTCTTCCTCTCCAACTTTGTATTGTGTAATAATGCTACTTTGATTTCTTAGCATGATTGGAACGAACTTTTGATTTTGCCAATGTATTGAATTCAGTAACTATGCAAGCTCAAAAGGAGATGCCTCTTGATCTGCAATGCAAGGACAAGTTCTTACTTCAGAGTGTAGTTGCTAGTCCTGGTGCTACAGCTAAGGATATTACTCCTGAGATGGTATGGCTATACTCATTATTTCTCGTGTGTAAGGTTGAACCTGGTTCATCCGATGTGGTTCAAGGGTTTTACTTTGCAAAACTTGTTGTTTTTCAGTTCAGTAAGGAGGCAGGGCACGATGTTGAAGAGGTCAAATTGAGGGTTCTGTACGTTGCTCCACCCAGTCCACCATCACCCGTTCATGAAGGTTCAGAGGAAGGGTCACCTACGGCTTCTGTGTCAGACAATGGGAATCTGAGTGCTTCTGAACATACTGCTGTGAGGGTTTTGATGCCTTGTTTTCTGAATTCATTTGTCTAATGTTTTGTCAGTTCACCTTTGTTGATTGTTTTGCCTTATGTTTATGTTACTGTAGGTTTCAAGAGCTACCATTCAAAGACATGAACCTCAAGACAGCTCATCAGATGTATTACTTTGTTTTCCTTCCTTATTTTTTCATTCTATTATTGGATGTTTGAGCATTGTGCTGACATTCTTAGAGTCATGATAAGTGTTCCTTGTACCATGAGTGAATCTCTAATGCAGTACAGAGATGTTCTGATGAAAGGGACACTCTCGAGGAGTGCCCTCTGTCCTGTATTGGCTAGTATTCTCAGCTTATGTCCAATGGTGCCATTCAGTTTCCTTGTCTTTACCCTGGTTCAAAAATGTTTTAGTAATTAGGTAGCCTACCTGTGTGTCAAAACCCAAATAGTTCGTTGCTGGTTCACACTTTTTCATACATTAAGATCACGCAATTTTAGGCCTCATTCACTGTCACCTTGTGGCAAGGACATGGCCACTATTCTGGATTTCTCATGCACTATTCGCATTACTGGTCAGTTGTGAGCCCTTTTCATTTTCCATCATCGAGGGAATATCATGATTTTCGATGTCAGTTCATCATTTCCTTACAGAAAGCCGGTCTTTTTATGCCTGATTCCCACTTTTAAGAATTTAACAAACTTGATACACATGCTAATCTGTTGACAACTGCTTCTTTGCTTTCGTGGACTAACATTTACAATTTCAGGCTGGTGCTCTTATTTCCAAGCTGACTGAGGAGAAAAATGCTGCTGTTCAGCAAACTAGGCAACTTCAGCAAGAACTGGTAAGCCACTCGGTAATCATTTGTCCTTAAACACCTAGGTCCAGAAAGCTAGTTAGAAATTGTTTGGTAGTCTTAGGGGTATGCATGGTGTTGTTGCTTTGGAAAAACCTCTTGAGTTTGTTTTTGCCTGTTTTGCGCCCTACATGGTTTTTGCTGGGTTAAGATTGTAGATGATCTTATCGATTCTTGATACCTTTCTGCTTGTGTTAAACGATTCACGTGTTTATCAAGTTATGTATGTTCCACTGTTAATACTATCAATAGCACCCTCTTTAAATGTGGATGTGGCAAAATTGTATGCAGGAGACGTTGAGGGTTCGAGCTAGCAGAACTCGTGGAGGCATTCCATTTATGTACATCGTTCTAGTTGGCTTTGTAGGCCTCATTATGGGATACCTCATGAAAAGAACCTGACCATTGATAGAATTGCATGTCAATTGCTCCTCCGAGTCGCTGAAACATGAAATGTAGAATATTGAGGCAAGCGACTTTTGTGGCTGATAAGCAGAACTCAGCTTTGTTGTATTACTGTTCTGTATTGATCCTAGAGAAACATGTCAAATTGCATGACTCAGCTTTCCCGACATTACATGAACAGAGTGTAACTTTTCTTTAGCCAGGTAGCCTAGCTACTAAAATGTGTCACGTCTGTACTCTGCTCGTGCCCGCCGTTCATGTGTTATTTATTTATGATATTTTTCAGAAAAAAAAAATCGTAATATTTTAACTTGGCACAAAAGAGTGTATTGAAATGTCTCATAAGACGGGAAGAAAAACATTGAAATGATTCCAATGAATATCGCATCTTTATAAGAGTGCATCTTATCCTTTAAGTTTTCCTAGGTGAAGACTGAGAATCCTCATCTCTGCTTGGCATCTCACCTTATTTCAATTCCTTCTCGTTAAGAAGTATTAGCTTTGATTAAAACTGTTCAGCGGAGTTCAATGCTGCCAACAGAGCTAACTTTCAAATATGAGATGGCAGTGGCACTCATTTGATTGAACAATGCCCTATGCAACGACACAAGATAGAAGGCACTCATTTGATTGAACAATGCCCTATGCAACGACACAAGATAGAAGAGTTAACGATGGCCCGGTGAGCATGCCATGACGGCTATGAAGAGAATAGATACAATGCGTGGAATAACAACAAAGTAGTCTGTCTCCCTCACTAGCAGGGAGATAAAGGGGACATTTTACTCGAGTATCATGCAACCTTGACCCCTGTTATTTTGGGGTCATATCTAGTATTCAGGGTTTGCCTCGATTATTCACTGCATTGAAGATGAACAGGGGCGGGAACTTTTCCATGGTTGTTAGTCTTCAGGTATAAGCACATATCCTGAAAGAGGCACCCATCATACAAATGCAAATGCCACATCCTCACATACCTGGAAAGTGGTATCTGTTCCCGTCAACCCTGTGTCATGTTGCATCGACCAACTATTTTACGAAAATCATCAAGGTTAAGCTGCAATAAATCCAGTTGAAGTAGCTTAGCGTAAATGATACTAGCTAAGAAAGTCCATACAGGATCTAATTAACAAGGGTTTATCTAGTAAAACAGCAGCTTACAAAAGAGGAAAAAATATATATAAATAAAAACTCAATTGAACTTTAAGATCATGCAGATCTCCAATTTTGCATACACATAAGCAGTTATTCTAGAGTGAGCACTCTGGAAGTGTCCCACTCTTACAAAAACTAATAAGGCTATCTAACATATTCATTAAAATAGTCTTGATATATAAGTTAAAAAGAGAAACAGGAAAGAAAAAAAAACCGACCTTCCCATCTCCATCGCTGTCAAAGCAATGTATCATATCAGCCAATTCCATTTCTGTCCATGTAAAATCATGGGCAGCTGCTACTCTTTTGAGATCTTTTATTCTTATAGTCCCATTTCCTGAAACTGCATCCCATTCTTGCACACATTAGAAATTATAAGACAATTTTTTAGGATATTTAGGAAACCATGAAATAGCATGCTCACACTTTGTACATCTAAAATCTCATAGGTTTAAACTAAGGGGTTAAAATTCTACTATGGAACAATTACTCCCCTTTCTTTCTTTGAATAGATTTTTGCACCAAAGATAGAGAGAACCTTGAAAACAAAGTCATCTTGTAAGGAGTAAGGTTCATGCAAATCCAAAAACCAATGCTGAACATAAATCAAAACCAGTGTCACTTCAGCTACTCTTTTCTTGCAATGCTACCATTAATTGAAACTCTCACCACCAATTAATCCACACACAGAAAATGATAGTGCAACTAAATTACCATCAAACTGGAAGAAGTGTAAGATCAGTTCATCCTCAGTCATCT
>NBIL01068011.1:674-20931 GCA_002752925.1 Viola pubescens var. scabriuscula | reverse complement strand
CCTCCAAAGTATGTACCGAAAAAACTAAAAAGAAACTACTTGATCAACAAATTGAACTAATCAACCATTAGAGCTTGAGGTATGCATGTAAGTCTTAATTAATTTATCACTACCTTCAAAAGTTTCAAATGGGTTATGGAAATGGGTAATTAGGGTTCATGTATATATAGCCTATGAGTTCTTTTAATTAAACGTGGAGATGACTGTATTTAATGATTGATGAGCGCTCCAAATGACGAAAAAAATTAAGCAGTGGTGGTAGCAGTAGTAGCCCCATTAATCAATTGGAGCAGGCTGCCATCGAATAATTAATTAATTATTATTATTATTTTAGTCGAGACTATCCGGTAATTCAATCATTATATTGGGTGTCGACTACTACATATTCGAGCTGGGTATGATCCCGAGTAACGATAAAACTCTTTTTCACAAATTTTAACATGTATAATTGCATACTCATGTATTATTCCTGAGATCTCTGGTTAAGTTAGAAAAACTCTCCACCAGTTGATCTACGTACTTTTGGCTTAATTATCATTAATTAACAAATGCTAATTAAACACATTCGCAATAATTATACATATTCAATCTTTTGGGTAATGGGTATGGATCAGTTATGCTGCCATTTTAGGGTTCAGAATTCAGAGGTGGAGATAACAGAGGAAAGGTAAATATTTTCCCCAACAGCTATAATACAATAATAAAAAATATTTACTAAGTATTGTACTACATTATTGTATATATAAAATAAAAATTGCTTTACAAATTACTATCATATGCTTGGGCCTTTTGGGATGATGAGTTGGATATAATTGGGCTAAGGTCGTAATGTAGTCCTATGAATGAGTTGGATAATGGGCCTGGGCTTTCTTAACGAAAAGCCTCAACGGGCCACCTCACGGCGTGGACGCGCGCCATCTCAACCAACAACTGTATTCATTATCTCCGTTTCTGCATCTCACTCACCTAATCACAATTTTATTATGTTTATTAATTCGAATTAACAGTGTTGATTAATTAATTAATCTAATTCAAGGTAGTTTTTCGTAAATTTGTAGATGAACTAGGGTTTTATTGTAGCTTCAATTTACATAAAGCGGGGACGTCAAATGGGTGGGTTTGCCTAGTTTAAACGGGTTTGGATAAAAGCCCAATTAGAATCCAAAGCAAATTTAATCATCGGGGTATCTAAACCTAGTATTGAAATTTAAACATATTTACTTTCTTATTTTACCAATTTTCTTTAAGTAAGTGAAATTGACTATAATTATGGAAAAAAAAAAAGTGAATTTGACTATCTGAGCCAATGTTTAATCACGTGGATCGGTTTGAGACTCGATTTTTACAATATAAATTTATTTTTTATAATTTAGTCATGACTTTGATCAATCAAATCACTTTTTTTATCAGGTAGCATGTATGAACAAAAAGAAAAATAAGGGACAAATTAATTAAATTGATTTCTTTTTCTTTTTCCTTTCATTTTAGTGGTCTTTTTTTGTAATTTTGTTTGAATTACAATTTTAGGTTTTAAATTTGAGAAACTATTTTTTTTGTTATTACTGTTACATGATTTTATCAGAATATTTGACTACATTAATTCTCTAGTAGTGCTAAGAACAGTCACTCTAAACAATTGTCCATCAATATTCTCCGTGTGATTGGTTTGCATGTCATATGTAAATGTTAGTGGTTATTTATTTTTAAATTTGTATCGTGCACCAATCACATGAAAAATATCGATGAATAGTTGTTTAAAGTGACTATTCCTAACACTACTCTTAACTTTTTAATGCTCATAATAAGTTTGATAAGCATTTAAAAAGAAAAAAACTTTTTTCAATAATTACGTCTTTTGTTACCATTTGGCAAGGGCATTCACAAAACATAATGATATACATCTTTTCTTACTAGAAAAATATGACATTCTGAAACGATTATAGTGTCCTAGACTTCAATACTAAGTCTCTCCTCATCTTCCAACATATGGGTTCTCACTATTAGATTTAAAATTAAATTCCAATTCTGATAATCTTTCCCTAGAAGATGATCGATATGGAAAAACACCCAGCAATATTCAAAATTCGTGTGTGATTAGATGAGTGTTTATATTAATTAGGCAATAAGTTTACGTAGGATAGGATTGGCTTAAAACGAGAGAGTTGCACCACATGATCATGAAAATCATGCAGCAGCTAAAACCTCAAAATATTTTACAAAAGAAACAATAGATGAATTGTTTCCGCCTTATTCTTCATTTGCTATATAGCCACACCACGCAATACACACCATCAAATATAGATCTATATATCACATATTCACATAGATGTAATTAATTAAGCAAACAACTTGAGCTTAATTAATTTAATGAAACTTATTATGATCATCTGAATCAGAGGGTGGATAACGCCTATTAGGATAAACATGATGTGTATCGGTACCGGTGCCCGATCCAGGAGCACGTCCATTATAGCTCCCAAAACTTGAGTTGGGATCATCCCCTTTGGTGGAGGTTGGCGTACTCTCGCTTGATTCCCTAGTGGTTGATTCTTTAGCACCAACTACAGATTTCGGAGGTTCAGTGCTCAAGAGACGGCGGTTGGTCATCAATGAAGTCTCCATGTTGGTCAGAATTTCTGCATCGGTTTTCACAAATTTCATTGTAAACACGATGACAATCACGAGAATATGCAAGAACTTCATGATATGTCACATTAGGCAAACCTATGAAAAGAAAAAAAACAAAAAGAAAAAAAAATGTTATAAAGAATATTAGGGTTGAGAGAAAAAAGAAGAAGCAAAGAAACATAGAACTTACAGTAAACATGCGATTGTTGTTAATTACCATTACCTTTAAATATGTTTGGAATGAGTTATGGAAATTGCTAATTACGGTTGATGTATAAATAGCCTATAATTTCTTCTAACAAGTTGTTTCGATGAGAATGGACTGTATTTAATGGCTGATGACCATGTACAAAAAGAAGATTGCCATGGTGGTAGTAGTAGCACCATTAATCAATTAAAAGAGGCAGTGGTCATCAAAGACATAATTAATTATCATTAGCGAGTGATAATGAAACGCATTTTCATTAATTTGATAATGGGCATGGGGTAATTATGCTGCCATTTTAGGGTTCACTAGTGGAGCTAAACAGAGGTAAATACTTCCCCAAACAGCTATAATATAATATTAAAAAATCTTCCAATAAATTCAAGTGACTTTGACGTGCAGTATTACACTAAACAATAAATAAAAAAATAAAAAAATTACTTTACTATCAATATGTTTGGGCCTTTTCGGATAATGAGCAGGATATTATTGGGCCCAAATTCGAACGGAGACTAATGAATGAGTTGGATATTGGGCTTGGGCTATATTTTTTCACACCTGAAAGCGTGGACGCGCGTCATCTCAGTTCTCAACGAACAGCTGTACATCAATCATCTCCGTTTCGCATCTCACACTCTCAAGACTCACCTAATCGCGAACCGTTCCGAAATATATTTCAAAGATCCTCATCCTCCCGCCGAAAAAGGGAGCGAAAATGGAAAATGAAACAGCTCCAACCAAATTCAAACTCCAATTTGCAGATCCGAAGAGTCTCTGTCGAAAGAATCCTCTTAATCGTAACTAAGGTTTATTACCAAAATCCCCAGCCTCCAACCTGATTTCTCATCCCTAATCTTCATCGATCCCTCCTCTTTCGCCTCCATTCAATTGCCTTCTGTTTCTGTTGCTGCTGAAACCGTCTCCATCCGAAATCTTCAACGTCCCTAGGAATTTCCTTCTGAGATCATGTGCTGCGATTTTGGCAGCCGAACGAAACGACCGAGGTATGATTCCGTTTACCGCGTTCTCTGAAAGCGTTTCTCTGATTTCACTTGTTTTATTATCGTCACATGTTCAGTAAGTTATTTAACTGATTTGTGGTATTACTTCATATTATTGTCTCAATTATTTATTGATTGATCGGAAAATCCTTGTTCATTTCTTCATCACGTAATTCATATAATGGTTTCTTAAGTTTATATTGGTGCTCGTGCTAATTTTTGCAAAATTATACTTCGTTTTCAGTATTTCAGAACTCTAACTTAGGCATCGGATCCTACTTTCGTAGATTCAACTGGAGCCAGTCTTGCTCCTGCAACATCATCACTCGCCATCAAATCTGGACCATCGAGTAACCCTTCTGTGGTTTTAAGCTTGTGAAAATCGTATTTCAAAGAGGCTTATTATGGATGTTATGGCCAAATGTTGCTTTAATTGGGTGGGAAGATGACTGAGGTTATGTCAATGATAAGCTGCCTTGTTCTTTTCCATTTTTTGGTTGGTGCTTCGGAGTGGGTAAATCATTCTTGTTCGTGGAGTTTGGAGTGCACAGCTGTTTCATACACACCAACTCTGTTATGTGGTATAGGTATGTAGCGGTCTTAGTTCTTTTTCCCAGGTTGCTCTGTTTGTTGTGTGAATTTAGTGGTTTTAAACGCTAGTTGATCCTCATATGGTACATTGATGCTCAGTTCTACTAGTCATCAGGCTCTCATATAGAATTAGGCTCCATTTCATGGCTACATATGCTGGAAACAACTATGCCTTCTTTTCTTGTTATATTCCAAACAAGATATGTGCATCTTTCATCCTTATCTTGGGCATATATAACTTGGTGATTCTTAGACCTTGTATTGTTTTCAGTTATGGAAGCAAAAAGGATATAGTATAGCATAAAAAGTTAGCGCTGGGCTGTCTTTTATGGAAGAAGAGAAATCATATATTTTCTTGTCTATGCACATGTATTAATGAATACATCTAAAAACTTGATTCAATCTTTGGATGCAAACTACTATTTTACTTTCAAATAAACATCTTCTGACTTTTAAATAATCCAGGAAGCAATAATTGGTGCCTTGGCATTTCCAGTTTAGCAACCTCGATTCTTTTCAGTTGCTTCCACCTTATGATACAGGACTTCTGTTGGCTATTTGGTATAAGTGTACATTAATGTGGTAAGCCTCCCCTCTACAATCTTCATTTTGACCAGTATTAGAATATCTGCCTTTGCAACTGTCATTTGGATGACCTTCTAATGTGGACAGCAGTTGCCTATGCATAATGAGTATGTTTCAACTTCCACAGGATTTTCTAGACAACACAACTTTGAGAAGCTATTTCTTGTGAAGCTCATGGAGTCCAGAAAAAGAGGCTACTGTGCATCCAGCCAATTGGCTTAAATGAGAGGCAGAATCTATACTCATGTTGTGCTTCTACCCATGTAAGGCAACATTCTCCTGTCTTCAGGTTAGTTTATCTTCTTCAAAGCAGACGATATATTTCGTCATTGAGCATCTGATTTCTGTAGCCAATTGTCACTCTTATCAAGGTCCAGTGATAATTTAGGTCTGGGATACTGTCAAAGGCTTTGCCCACCTGTCTTTATCTGTCTTAACTGACTCAATGATCTCAGCCTGCTCAATAATTGGCATGAATTTATTGTCCAAAGAGTTTTGTGTGTCAAGTATAAAACAATAAGATTATTGATTCAGTGAAGGGTTTACATAAAACATAATTAAAATTTTAGCAAAATCATTATAACTGATCTGTATGCCAAAGGACCTTGTGGTGAGGTTGTTTTCACTTGAACTCCAACCTGGAGATCTCAGAGTTCAAGTGGTCCTGCTACATGCTGAGGTGAAATAGATCTGAAATTGTTGCATATTCACATGGCCAATTATTATAAGTTGGGAAAACCCCTATCAAATAGATAAGCCCTTCTTGCTCCCTTCTTTAATATCTAGACTAACCAATGAATGCCTCATCGGGCTGATCAGCCCTTTTCAGTTCTTTTAGTGCTTTGTTTTCAGCTTTTACTTACCCTTGCAGAGCCAGATATTTTGACTATTAACATTGAAACAAAATTATTCTACAAGTTTTCTCAGAAGGCATTTATTCTACTATTTTCTTGGTACATCTCAATATCTGTTGTTAGGAACTAAATTTTTGAAATTTGGTATAGAGAGGGTGAAGCCATTTCTTTTTAGGTATTCAATAGTGATCTTTAAGTACCCTGAATAGATAAAAGTTAGCTAAATAATGACTAGAGCAATCCATTCATATGGGTTACTATTGCTGAGGTTGACGCATATTTCAGCTGTCCAGAGGTTTCTATTATCCATTGGATGTGATTTATCGCAAACATGAAAATATTATTTAGCCCATGGAGATTGTGGACGGACCAGTCTAAGTTCAAACAAGACAAAAGCTAGTACATTGAAACGCTACTTTAGGAGCACTTTTGGAGCTTAAAACCTAGAGTAAGTGGATGCAGATTTCGGAGTCTTGGTTGGGAATTACTTTTTCTGTGAAGAAAACTTTGTGGTAGTTGAATAACTCTCATGGATAGAATCAAATAGAAATAGAAACAATCACATTTGTCAGTCAGAATAATAATTAGGATTGGACAAGCGTAAGTAAAAGATAACATGGTTATTAAGATTTGTTATGAGCTGCATTCAATTAATCAAGACCACCAAGGAGGTTATCAAATGTATAATCACAAGCCTTTGAAAGTTTAAATGGTCTCAGCAACTTATGGTTTACTTGATATGCCTTTAGCACAATAACAGGACAGTAACTTCTTTTCATGAAATTGGTCAAAACGTTTAACCGAAGGTGAGAGAAATGACACCACATATTGTCCTATCAGGCTTTCTTTTGAAATTTTCTTCATGAAGGGGCAACAAAGTAATTTGACAGTTAGATAATAATGGGCCAATTAGAGAAGCCTGAAAATCTCACTGGTTCTGAATAGATTTTCAGAAATGATGATGACTCTGCTTGAAGTAATTATGTTTAGCCTTTAGTGATTTCAATCTTCATGCCAGCATCCTTTAATTCTTGGATCCAGGAAGGGGAAAATGACCGGTCCCTTTCCTAAGGGGATAGATTAAGGCAGGGTCTTATCTAATCTACTAAACTTTTGTTAGTTAATAAACAATAGATGATATGGTCTAGTTAATCAGAGTTAGGAGTGGAGCTTTTTATGCTTAAAGGAAAAGATTTTGGTGTCATCCACCAGCTTATACTTTATGCTTGCAGTGTGAGAATAAAATTACTTGTTTTAGGTCAGGGACAGAGACAGCAAACTGTGCTTTAAAGCAATGGGTTTAGAATAATCAAAATATATAATTATGTTGTTAGTGAGGCTTTTTTGAATTGTGACAATCATTCGATGCGTGTTCTCCATCCATCGAGCACCTTTTTCATATTACCTGTTTCAATAACTGGTCTAGGGTCTTTTACTGTTGTCTGAAAGAAGTTTGTGGTTGTATTTGCATCCCATTTTGTCTATCCACAAACTGAAGATTTTGATATCTGAACATGTTTTGACCATCTCGAGTTCTCACCTACGTAGTGTGTAAATGACTTTATAGTTTATACAAGGCTATAGTAACTGTAATACTCGAAAACTAACGAACGTATCTGTTAGATCTAACAACTGTAGATTTTGAGTTAACAATCTTCCTATGCTTTGTCTATCTTTAAAATCTTGGTTATTTTGAGAGTTTTATACATGCAGCTATGACCACCAAGTCTGTAAAGGCAGAAAGTTTCTTAAAGTTTCCAGCTGGTTTTATTGTTAGATTTTGTGATCTATTCTCCTCTCGCAATGCATGCTCACCGCCTAACAAGTTCTGAAATTTCAGAAACATTTTCCAAGGATATAGCTGGTCTGGTATAGATATGTCACCATTCACGAGTGCTGGTTGGGGACCAAATGAAAGGTAACGAGCCGTTTTCTTTATCTTATCTGACCCATTATGAGGAGAATATTAACGTAATTTGAGAATAGTCGGATTTCAAAATAGAATATTATAACGTAATTTTCTTTATTCCTCATACTTGAACTCAAAGCTGAGTTAACCCGAGTTAGATGAGTCTCTAAGCACTCCATCACAAGTTTGTTGGATTAGAGTTATAATATCTAGCTCTAGTACAATGCACTTATGGCTTTTAATTTCACCATCAACTACCCACGACAGTCGTGGTGTGGACTGGATGCGCTTGAATTATTTAATTGAATTCTCAATTACACTTCACCTTCAGCATCCACATGCAATAATTACCTCACATTCCGGTGCTGTTTGTTGGACTCGCATCCTCTCCCCCTTTTCTTTTTTTACTCATTTTTCTCTGTTCTTTTGTGTCGCATCCAACGGAGGCAATCTCTCTGGCATGCCAATAATGTGATCTAATGTTTTAGATTTTCCAAAACATATTTTAAGGTTTCTGAGTACATTGTCCCTAAAAAAGAGGTTTGACAGACACATGTTACCATGATTTTGGTGTGGATTAGGAATAGGATTAGGTCCATCATGATTAGCATTTTGGATTAAATTAATTAAACAACTCATAATGGCATAGTGCTGTTATCTTAAGCTCCGGCTGGCCATGTGTTTTCACTTTTCTTGTCTTGAAAGACCTTAATTACCAGTTAACCCTTCTTTTGGCCACTCTAGGCAGGGAATTAGTGACTTTGAAGATTACAGTAGAACCAGTAAACAAACGTTACAACATTTCATCACGCTTAATGTTTGAGTGGAGACCACATTGGTGAACCTTTTATTATTAGTTCCTCAAAGATCATATTTTTAGACTAATTCTCAAGTTAATGACATGCTTAACCACTATTAGCTCGTCTTTTTTTTCTTCTAATTAATTATTCTTCTCCGCAGATGTGCTTGATCTCCTTAAACAAGGACTCCAAATCCGATTTCGTTGCTGCTTAATTGCTTGGTGGATTGCATGAACAATAAGGGGAGAGGTAAACAATTCCTGTGCTCATCAGTTTCCATCACGATTAGTAGTACATGCCATGCCAGTAAAATGGAATTTATATTAAAATGTTCCGTGGAGAATGGTTGGGGACACCCATTGCAGGAGATGTGGAGCATAACTGTCCACACCTCACAAATTGAGCAAAAATCCAAAACCTCTTGTAGCAAATTACAAAACAAAGCCGGAGATGGGAAAGTGCCAGAAGAGCAAACCCACAACGCACATGCGTCCCTTTTTAAATTTTATTTCTTTATTTTGATCATCTCCTACATTAATCATTGCACGGAATTAAAATCAATATCACAGAGGACCCATACTCCAGCCAAATTAGTGGATGCCAACACCACATTTTTGTCCAATTGCTCGCTGCCATGTCATCAACCCATACCCCTTTCCTTCACAGCCTTGTCGTTGGTTCTCCCAGCCTGTTTGTCTCAACGCCGAAACCCATCCCAATTTCCAATTTCTTGGTTGAAATCGTCAAATAGTCAACTCCAAACCGCCATTTTATTGGGGGTATTTTTCCCCAAATATTTCCTATATTCAAAGTTGAAGTTCAAACCCTATCCTCTCTGGTTTGGAACCCAATAGTAATAATAATTGTGAAATCATGCAAAAGTATGAGTCAGAGGTCAAGTTAACTTCTACCTTGGCTGTAGAATATGGACAAATTGTACAGTAATCTGTGTTTATGTTTTTTTAGAGAAAGGTATGTACTCCCTCCATCTCAATTAATTTTTTTTTATAGTATTTTATACATACCAAAAAAACATTACTTTGTCTTAATAAAAAAAACTTTTTAAAGATGATACATTATATCACAAAAGATGTCGTATTTTTTCTATGCAAGCTTTGGATTTTTTTTTTTTAATTTTCTGTGTATTTTTATGGGATAACTAAATTTGAATTTGAAATGGACTATTTCTATTGGGCATATTAAAATTCTAATTAATAGAAATAATGATAATCTTATCACAAACTACCTAAAAATAGTAAAAAAGTATTGCATTGGTTTTTGATTTTTTTTGTAAAACATCTTCTCACTATTCATTTTTTCTCAATAATAAAAGATAAATTATTACAATTAAATAAAAAATTACTTAAAAGGTAATAAAATGTCGTTTAATATAAAATAAATAAAAATCTCAAAATATTATTTAATTTAGAATGGAGTTAATACTCTTCAAGTGAGTGTATGTCAGCGGTAAAGAAATGGTGGGGTGGGTGAAAGGACTAGAAGGACAGATCGGTAACTAAGCGAAAGGTTTTTATTGAAAGATAACAGGTGCTGAGGGCGAAGTGCGACCATACACATCAACAAAAGGGAGAACCCACAGAACAGAACACAGTACAAAGCAAAAGGAAGGAAAAGGCCAAAACTCTACAAAGCCAAGGCCCAAAAACGAGAGGGGCAAAAAAAAAAAATCAACGAAAGTACAGTAAGAAAATTAAATTAAATTTTTTTACTTTTCAATTTTTAGTTTTTAATTTGTACTACTAATTTTAATTTTTTTTTAAAAAAAAAACAAAAGAAAAAGAGGGAGAGAGAGAATTAACGAAAGGAGGGGACGCGTGCCATATTTCGATTCCTTTATAAGCCATCTCCACCATTTCTCTCTCCCTCTCAGCCTCCCACCCCCGAGTGCGAAACGACACCTAACCCACTCCGTTCCGTCTCCTCTCTTCTCTCTCTCTCTATTTCGTTTCTCATTTCTTTTCGTCGCTTCAGCTTTTCGCAACCTGATTCCTCCACTCCTTAATTATTCTTGTTGATGTGTAATTATCTCCTCATATCCTTCTCATCCTTTCAAAGGTAATCATCTTATCCTAACAAATCCCCTCTTTAATTCTTAATCACTCGTTTTTTCCATCCTAATCATATTCTTAAGATCAGGCCTTGTTTGGATGCTATTAGTTGAATAGCTTCTCTCTCTCTCCCTCTCTTCCTTTACCTATTGAATTGAATCTGGTCTGGAATTTTTCTTTTTAATTTGAATCTGAATTTATCCTTTCCTTCAGGTCGTTTAATTCCGCTGTCCCCAAATCAAATTGAAGGGAGATTTGTTTGTTTTTGGTGCATGGATTCCTGAATAGCATATTCATATTCATATCCGTAACCTGTATTATTCTTGGAAGAGAAAGAGTATTGATCCAGTGATATGGCGTCAACACTGATCTCGAATCCTGTAACCAACGCCACCAACGCTGATCGTTCCAGAAGAAAAAAGAAGAAGAAATCACAATCGCAATCCAGAGGCAACAACAACCAAATCCAAGACCACGCTAAATGGAAAACTCAAGCGCAGGAACAAATCTACTCATCTAAACTCATCCAGGCCTTGAGCCATGTCCAGCTGACCCCTTCTTCCCCTTCCGCTCCCCGTCGGGGCCGAGCCGTAAGAGAAGCCGCGGACAGAGTCTTAGCCGTCGCCGCCAAAGGGAGAACCAGATGGAGCCGAGCCATCCTGACCAGCCGGATCAAGCTCAAGTTTAGGAAGCAGCAAAAGAGGCAGAGAGTTGTGGCTGCGGTTACCGCCGGAACCGGTGGTAGCCGGTCAAAGAAACCGAGGTTGAGCATCTTGAGATTGAAGGGGAAGAGCTTACCGGCTGTGCAAAGGAAAGTGCGAGTTCTTGGCCGGTTGGTTCCCGGTTGCAGGAAGCAACCTTTGCCTGTGATTCTAGAAGAAGCCACCGATTATATTGCTGCTTTGGAGATGCAAGTCCGAGCCATGACAGCTATTGCTGAGCTACTCTCTGGCTCTGGCTCAAGTTCAAGCTCGAATTCTGGAGCCGGCGGGTCTGATTCCGCACCGATCAGCTGAGTCACGACTCGTGGTGGTGCTTATTATGGTTATGGCCAGATGTCACTTTCTGGGCTTTTCTTAATATTTTTTCTTAAATTTTAATTCTCTCTCACTCTCGCTTTCAGTTATCTCTTGTTAAATACGTACATGTCTTTTCTTTCTTTTTCTCAAATTTTTTCACCCCTCAGTAAATCTATTAATCTATGTCAGCATCATAAATTGTGATTATTCCGGAAAAGAAAGAAAAGATTATTAGGCTGTAATAATTAGTGATTTGGGGATTGTTGTTTCGTCGTGCTGAAACGTTTGATTGATAGTTTGATATGCACTTCCACTTGAAAAGGAATTTCAACTTTTATAGAGGTCCAATTCTAGTTGAAGGACATAATTAGTGATTTGAGGAGTGAGTGAAAAATCTAGACTTGTCCAATTCTTCTAGATGAAGGACATAAGAGTTGCAGATTTTATTTCTGTGATATCCCTTAGCTATTTGCATAAGATCTCCTATATTTGGCCCTGTACTGTACATCTCACAATGATACATGTACAATTATGTTTGTACAGTGGCTGGGCTGGAAGGAAGTAAAGGCACTTACTCTGCAAATTCTAGTCTCTATAGGAGATGATGCTGACAAATTGATTTTTCTTAGATTTTGGGCTTCATTTCCAGATCCCAATTTTTGATTCGTCGTCTTCTTTTCCTTCAAAGAAAAGAGAGAAAAAGTTGATTTTATCTCAAGGAATAAACTCCAAAATATTGATGGCGGCCCTTATGGGTTTATCATAAGGGAGGGAGCGGTCCAATTCCTGGACAACTGGGGTTGGGTTAGGATTGGATTCTTCTCTTGTTTTATTTTCTTTCAAAATGGAAGAAAATAAAAAGGAAGGAAATGTCAGGTTGGGAGGATTGGAGATAATTTAGTTTGGTATCTGAACTTTTCTTGAAGATCAAGACTGGCGGTAAAGTTTGAAGTGGAGAAAGTGACGGAGGAATTGACTGGGGTGCAAATGCAACATGTTATGTGTCTGATTGTCCCCACTGCCTACTACAGTGTCATATATCTGAAGTCATAGTAGTAGAAGAATGGGAATCATGGATGAATGGGAGGGTATAAGCCTAATAATGTGCAAGAAAATGGTCTCTAATAGAGGAATGTGCAGACAAAAGTGGTCTTAAGCAAAGGTCACTACCCTGAGGCTGAGGAGAGCTTAAGGTCTGACACCTGTCCCCTGCCCCCCTAATTGAAGGATAGAGACTGGAGAGTTAAGGGTATCCTATCCGTCACTTTCCGGACGTGGCTCTTGCTGCAGACACAACATTAGGCACACGGGTGCTGTGCTGTGCTGTGGTGACTGGTGGTGTGGACTGTGGATTGTTCGTATGAATGAATGATTTCAAATTTACAACAAAGGACCACTTATATAGCTAAGCTAAGCTAGGATGCAAGCTCCTGGGTTTCTGCTCACGTTATCACCATAAGCGAACTCATCTCAAATCCAATTTTTAATTCTTTAATAAGAGTTTTAGAATTGAAAGTTGAGAGAGAGAGAGAGAGCGCATGAATGAGCACATGGTTTGCATTCATTCTGGTCAGGCATACAAATGCAACAAACCAAATACACATGCACCCATGTGCGTTATTTAAGCCCTCCCTCACTTTTCAGACCCACCTTCTATTTCTTTTATTTATTTATTCAAATTTATTTCAAACCACAGTCGAAGAAGTAGAAAAGAAACAGTTGGTTATTAATTTGGACAATAAATAATGGGATTTTGATTAGATAAGTACATGGTTAGGGACAAAATGAAGAATCTTACTTTTCACCTGTCAGCATCCGCCACTAAGCTTAGGTAATGGTGGAGGGTTGTCAAAATGGAGGAGACTCAAAAGTATAAAAGTGTAAACAGTCCTGTAATTGAAAAGAAGACGAAAGCCACTCATGCTCAGGCCGTGACTTTCATTCATGTCATTCATTCCTGTCACCGCACCTTCACACGCAAACATGCGCTCACGGTCTACACAAGAACACATCCACTAAATAACATTAAAATATGGTGGCAAAAGAGAATTTGAAGATTTTGAATTCAGAGAGGGGCCAACAGACAACTGTCTGTTGTTATGCCATTGCTAATCTGACTAGAGGATTGTAATGTCTACTAATGTCTTTACATTCCACTCTCTAGTTTCTCGAGACAAGGAATCGTAATTGGGATTAGCCAATGTTTAACGAACAAAAATAATATTATTTTCTTGCAATTATCTATTTCAAAAACGAAGGGGGATGCATAACCCACGCAACACAACCACCACATAATTCTCAAAAAAATAATTTTGGCGTTTTCATGTTTGTAACTTAGTTAGAAAAGAGTTGGGACTTGGGAGGTTTGGAAAGAAAGACATTATGATTTTGATTTGAGAGCTTGAGGCGACGTATTATTCAATCAATCCAAAACATTTAACAAATAAAATACTGTACCATCATCCACCATACATATTACATACCCACCATTTATAATAAACTAATCCGCAATTAACAAAAAAAAAATCAACTCATCTATAATTATCACCGCATATGAAGATGTAGCGTAACCTGTTAATATGTGTCTATTTTATAAAGTAAATTATGATAATTAATAATATAATTAATTTATATATATATCATAAAGGCATCACCAATAATGGCATCTCCAAGAAAACTAAAGCACCAATGATCAATCTCAACACTAACCAAATAAAACAAAATGCATCCAACCTATGGGGTTGTTCTCTGCTCAACCAGTGCCTATGGCCTACGGGGCTAAATCACATAACACTCTTTGAATAATAGGGTAAAAATGTGTATATATATAAAGATCGTGTTTTACTCATTGAGTAGACTATTAATAATATCATAATTAGAAAAATAAAATAAAATGATCATTAAATTATCATCTAATGGTTAAAGTTTTAACTTGTATTGAAGAAGTGTTCTTATCATAAATTAATTACGCCAACTACTAATATTAACATAATTTGCCGACGCTTTTGATAAAGTTTTGGTTTCTAATTGGCTCATAATATTCGAAATGTAATCATAAATTAAAAGATGTCTGTTATGCTCATCGTCGAATATTAAATAAACCTAAATATGTGTTATGCAAGGCTGATTTTTAGCGGTCAGTATTATTTAATACTGCTAACATTGATATTTTCAAATCAAAGATCTTTAATAATCCAACTTTAACAATTTATATGAAAGGAATGGAACCTAATTAGCTTTAAGGAGATCGTTTAGACAATTGCTAACCTTGGCATCGGATCGTACTAAATCCAACCATATTAGGACCATTACTTTAACCTCTCAGTAGATAAAAAGTTGACAAAGAGCACATAGAATGGCTATCAATTGATACTCCGTTTATCTCACAATATCGAGACATTTATGTACCTTTCGAACTAATAAAAATCATTAATAACTTTACCTTTAATGTAAATTCTAGTAATTTTATGAAAATACTCACTCAAACAATCGAAAAGATATATAATTCATGAGATTTAATTAATTAAAATAATAAAAACGAGAGGAGTACCTCAGTAATTTTAACATTAATATTGTCGCTACTAATATATCCTTTGTCCATAAAAAAAACTTCTAAGTTGAGTAAAATGGTGTGGTATAGACAATGTCACAACATCCTCCAATGGATAGAAGCTTATAGTACTTACTTAATTAGTAGGGAGTAGTATATAATTATACAACATTAATTAATGTAATAATAAGATAAAAAAGGGGATGAAGCATGTGCATGTGAATGTGATAACTACGAAACCCAAGAAATTAAAGAAAAGGACATGAATGTAAAGAATTGCATTATTCCACCTAAAGTACACTCTTGCTCACATGGAGGGGTCTGCCATGCCTTGCTACTACATTAAACTCCAAGAAATCAAAAGTGAATAAATTAATAAGATAAAAAGTAATATTTATATAGCTGATTATCATATGGCATGTTAAGTTAATACGTAAGAGCTCAAATTTAAATCCGAATCTCACCCCACCTATAACAAATAATATAAGATATATAAAAAGGGAAAAAATAAGTGCAGTAGTAGATGTTAAATGCCAAAGGTCCAAAAATGGAAGACCTAAGGTTTTACTAGTATCAATTCTCGTAACAAAGACACTTTTTTCCTACGTATATAACAGTAACCCCACACCATAAATGACCAAAATTCTATCAATCCTGTAAGTCTATAACTATAATCAATTCGGAGAAAGCAACAAGTGATAACTATTTCCACCTTTCAACGTGCAACGTATTTATAAGAGGATGCATGGTGTCATTTTCATCCATTTTTGAAAACATATATTTCTGTTTAATTTGCATTGTTTATTAAATTTTTGAGGGTAAGCTGCATGCCCGACAGTAAGAGCAAGCATGCATTTACTGTATTCCATAGTTTATTTACATTAAGCCTTAGGTCTTTTTTATTCCGGAAATGTCACACAATAAAATAAGCAACTGCTTGGATTCTATGTTTGACACGTATAAACAATACACTAATTAATTCAGAAATTAGTTAATATAAATCATATCCGATGCAACCAAAAAACAAAAACAGAACGAATGATATGTTCCCAATGGCTCATGGGCTTGAATGGGCTTTCCGAGAGTATCTTATTGGGCTTTTACAAAAACAAAATGCGCAAAAGCCCAACATGTGACCCGGCCTTTTAGGCGGGTTTTGGGTGGGTTCAAAAAGCTCAGACGAAAACCCAAACAATTTTCTTTTAGGAAGAAAAATGAAAAAGAAACGGAGAGATCGAAACAAGTAGTAAAACCAGGAGAGAATTCTAACGACATCGTATTTGGTCGAGACGAGCCGTTTTGGAGAGAGCATCGCCCCTCTGGAAAAGTCTCCTCCTCCTCGAGTTAAAAGGCTTAAAGCACCGGAGAAAAAAAACCACAGTGGCAGAGGAGAGTATAAACCGGAAGAATAACCTAAAACCCGTACTCACTTTTTCTATTATTTTTTCTGTTTTGTTTAATTTACTGTCAATGGCTACATCATCATCATCATCATCAACAACGGAGAGAAGAGGAATACCAGGAGCTAAATTCGTTCAAGAGGTTGAAACCTACCTCACTCAATCTGGCCTCGACGTTAACTCCGCCCTTTCTTTCCTCCAAGAAAGGTAATTCCTTTTTATTTTTATAACCAAGCTATTACTTTCAGAGTTAAAGTTGATTTGGTGGTGGAATAAATGAATGCTTACAAAAGTTACTGTGAAAACGCTTAGAAATTGATGTGCTTTTATGTGATTACCACTGCTGCAGGCTTCAGCAATATAAGTTGGTTGAAATGAAGCTTCTTGCTCAGCAGAGGGATCTTCAGGTATGGCTACTGTACTCGGCTGATTTGATGTGTGGCGACGGTCAAAGTTAAGTAAACTCAATATCTTTTGCTCATTATTGGTGCCAGGCAAAGATCCCAGATATTGAGAAGTGCTTAGATGTGGTTGCTACTTTACAAGCTAAGAAGGGTACTGGTGAGGTGCGTTTTTGTATACCAATCTTTTTAATTTCTGTAATGTAGCTTGGTTTATCAATATCAGTTTATGTTGTATTGTTGAATTAGGCAATGTAGTGACTGACTATCCGCTTATGTAGTGGATCAAACACCAGCTGTGACTTGTAGGTTGTGTGTGCTGTCTAGAACATTAGTTTGGCTGAGCTCTTGAATCAAATTCATCAAACCAAGCTAGCTTTCACTCTGGCAGGCTTGACTTATTGCGCATTGCATTTTGCTTTGGTGTATCTGTAGTTCTTAATCCTGTCAAAGTCTTTTTATTTAGCTGGTAGTTGTTTAATAACTGACCCATCATTAGAATACCATGCCTATGAAGCACGTGTTCATGCAGCATAAGTTGTTCTTTTCCCACCTTTATCATGTTTTAAGTAAATGACGCTCTTTAATTTCTCTGTTGAATTCATAGTTTCTTGCAACACCTCAAAATGTATGTTTGAACTGAAGTGTCCTTACTCAGTGGTTGAATCCTGTCATTCACCCATATACTACTTAAAATAGCATTGTCAATGTGCTCTGTCCCATTTGGCCTCAAACAGTCTTGGCTCAGACTTTTTCATGCCTGTTCTGCTGATCCATGCTTGAAATCTACTTGAAGAATAACCCTTATTTGTTCCACATGTATTTATTCTACTAGATTAGATAATAGATAGATATGGCCATCATGGAATTGTTAACACTTCCCATTCAGAAAATCCTTATCCTAGTCTGAAGCATTTCCTTATATTAGTGTTCATGTCCTTTTGTGATTTATCTTTTCTTTGTCTCAAATGTACTGTATACTTCGCCAATTATATATCTAAAACCATTATGCAGTTAAAGTAACATTCATTTTGCTCCTAGATTAATTTGTTTGTTTTCTTCTTAAATTTTGACTTGTATGTAATGGAGGAAATGTTTATGCTATTTTTTTTAATTATTTCTAGGGGTTCTTATTTTTATATGCTATTATAACTCTTTGTGGGCGTTTTGAACGTGCCTATATAAATCTCCCTGTTGTGTATTTCAAAGGGAAGATGTTTGTTTTTGATTGGACATGAAAGGGACTTGAAGTAATGAATGTATGTTCTTATAAATTTTCACACTAATGATTTCTCATTGCTTCTCTGTTTTTCACATAGGCTCTTCTTGCTGATTTTGAAGTTTCCGAAGGCATATATTCGCGGGCTCGCATTCAGGATGCTGATTCAGTTTGTTTGTGGCTCGGAGCCAATGTTATGTTAGAGTACTCTTGTGATGAGGTTTGCACCTGTTTATCTAACTGCTGTTGCAAAACCTCCCGCTTCTTTTTTTCTCTAAGGATGAAAGTGTGAGATATGTAATTCCATGTGCAGGCCTTTGCTCTCCTTCAAAAGAATTTAGATAATGCTAAAGCTAGTTTAGAGGTTCTTGTTGCTGATTTACAATTCTTGAGGGATCAAGTCACAATAACACAGGTATGGCTAGCGTAAATTTAAGTCCTCTAACCTTCTTGTATTGTCTAGAATAATTTAAGGGCTTTGAACTGAAGTTTTCAGACATGCCAAGCCACGCATATCTTGCTAGTTAGCACAAGGACCGCATTAATTTTTAGTTTTTTAAAACTTCTACTTGGCAGGTCACCATTGCCCGTGTGTATAACTGGGATGTTCACCAGCGCAGAATGAGACAAGCTGGCATTGAGACTAAAGACTCATGAATTGAAGCGTCTCTAGGGTTCAGTCAGAGGTTGAAACATCTAATTATCTGTTTGAAAACAATCCTAGTCTACATGTTGTCTACGTATTTCAGGTGATTAAAGTTTTCCTTGGGTTTTCGTGAAATCTACACTCCCTGTCCCAGTCTCTTTTTCATTGGAGTACAGAGCAGAAAAGGGTCATATTATTCGATGCGGTTTTGATATGCGATAAGGACTTCTGGGTTGAGATTTACAAACTGTAGGTCTAGGGGGTATTGTGGTGCTCTTCTACTGTAAGCTGTTTTTCGCTGGATAGTCAAAGTTTGATTTGCATATGTTGATTAGCTTGAGATTGGCCAACTGGTAGGAAATGCAGCATCCCCAAGTAGAAGGATGTTAGTTTCATGAAAAAGGGTTCGTAACCAAGTGGCGCGGAGCCAAGGTTATTTGGTCAGGTCTAATGATATCATCCTCCCTCAAAAGGGTGGTAGATCTGGATGTTTTTTTTTTTATGAAATTGCATTTTTCTTGAAGTAAAAAAAGTCCAAGTTTTAACTTTTGATCTTTTGATATTAGGAAAACCTTGAATGATGTTTGATAAAGTCAAGTAATGGGGAAGAAATGGTGTATTTAGAAGAAGTCAATAGATGCGATCTTGGAAGAAGTAACATATGTTGTGCAGTAGTAGTCAGTAGTTGACGGTTGTTTGTTTCAAGTTATTTCTGCCATGCCAGGTTTCTGCTCTATGGACTTTGTTGCATAAAGATGCATAAAGTTGCGTAAAGTTGGTGATGGTTGTGCAGGTTTGCAGCCTTATTATTGCTTATAACGGCTAACCTTTCACATAGTTCCGACTTCCTACTTCTTGTGCTTCTTTTTGGTTTTGGTTTTGATTTTGGTTTGGATTTTGGTTTGGTTTCTCATGGCCGCGTTGCCGTTTTGGGACTTGAATTTTGTTTTGCCTTAGCGACAGTTTTCTATGAATTACTAGCAACTTCTTTGTTCTCCGCTGTGAAAAGGACAGTGTTTCTTGGTTTTGGAAATCATTGACTAACAACAGCCCAATTGATGACGAGGGATTTGGTCTCCTTGTTCCTCTCCTCATTATATGTCGGTTCATCCTTGTCTAAAATGTCGGTCCTAACTTTTGAATTAGCTAAGTGGCAGATTGGAGTTTGGTACTTTGCTGGCTCTAATTATGATCCAATCCTCATTATCATAACAAGACGGTTTTCAGTCTTGTTTCCATTCCCATCTATTTAAAATTAGGAAAGCATGTTTGAATTTTGAGTTAGAGCTGCTTCTTTTTTAACAGTGTCCATTCACTAATTTTGAAACAAATTCATACCAGAAAAATCACTTCTTTCGAGATCTGATCATACTTGAACAT
>NBIL01068007.1:0-14677 GCA_002752925.1 Viola pubescens var. scabriuscula | reverse complement strand
TCGTCAGCTAGCAAGCAATCATATCTTATTTTTTGACTCTTTATTTTTAATTTTTACTTTCTCTGTTAGTTCGTCCTGGAAGCAACCTGTTATCTAGATAGGCATGGTTTTGTGTGGGAAGAGAACTTGCCTGTGAGAYTACTTTGTGTATCATGCATCTGCTTTGTCTATGCAGATTCTGAAGATGAGGGCGAGCACGATGATTGACCATCAAAGTAGAGCATTCATTCTTCTCATTTGTTAAGGTGATATTATAATAATAGTTTCATCACTTGTTTGTCTATTTTTGGTTCCATTGTTCTCCTTTCTTACATGATCATTTTCTCATTCATTTTTTCTAATCGTAGATGGACCTCGACTGTGTCATGGTCAATCAACTTTTGTCTGCTGCTCTTTTTTCTGTGTGTGTGTAAGTTGGTATATACATACAAGAATACTTATGGTGGAACAAGTTATGCTGGTTGGTGGAGCTTGTTGTGACAGTGTGTGGGAGACAATGATGCTGTGTCGAGATATAGTAACCTGCAGTGGTGCTTGATCAATGAAAAATGTTTCATAGTTTTTGGCTTTGTAAATCATGCTCAGTTAGTAACAGGTTAGTCTTACCTCAAAAACAATGTTATTTGCAGCAAGTTTTCTCTTTTTTATATACCAATCTCAAACCCATGCGCGCGTTGCGTGATGATTTTATGTATTCTTTTTTTGCTTGAAATAAGGAAGGTGTTCGGTTGATTATGTGTTAAACATATCTTTTTGATAATAATCTACATGATATCTATCTACAAAAACATACCATATGCATAGTTATTTACCCCATAATGCATATTAAAGTAAATATAAGATGACATAAAACTAACCTTAATCTATTGAAACTATCATTTTATATTAACTATGAAATTATACAATTCTTCAAACTTTGAAACTTTAGCTCTTTCAGATTCCATAACCTATATATTATAAATTGCAATTAAATTAAATTACTTATTACAAATTCATTCATGTTTAATAATTGAGAAGAGATGACAAATGAGCTTGTAGCTCAGTGGTACTTCCTACAAAATTAGTCAGGCAAAGGTTTCGGGTTCGACAGAATTAATCCAACAATTCAAAGTACAGAAATTGTTATTGAAGATGTGGGAGAGACCAGAAACTCTATTGCTTATTTTGTATTGAAAGTTACAGACATCATCAGAACTCTATTTAAAGGTTGAAATACTGCTTCTCATCAAYCCATGATCAAATGATAGTGGTTAAGTGTAAAAGGGGATCTGTAGTGACAGGGAAAGAAAAAGGGTTATGTCCACGTAGGGAACACGTCATTTGGATCTAATAATAATATTCTCTTCTTCTTTTCAGTCTTAGGAAGTTAGGAGTTACCAATGTGTGAAATTTTTTGATCTTTCAAGAAATTGGTTGGCTCAGTGAGTGTAAGATGAGGCGTTGTACCTGTAGATTTTGTCTCCCCTTGTATTGTTGTGTGTTGCTTGTTTGTACTCTTTACCTTTTCTTTCACTTTTTACTTCTGTGCTCTCTTCCTTTTGCTCTTTCTGTGGATTTCTCCATCTTCCTTTTTCTCCTTTTACCTGCCATTTTGTACAAAAAAACAGGGAAAAAGTTTGAAAAGAGAAATTACCCTGGAAAGATGGCAGGAGAGAATCAAGAATGTACTCGTTTTGAGCATTGTTTCTTGCTAGTAATTCTGGCGGCCTCAGTTGTAAGAGTAGTCACAGGAAAAAGGAAAAAGGAAAAAAGAAGAAGAAGAAGAAGAAGAGAGAATCTAAAGGTTAGAGCTTTATGGGAGTGGGATAAAAAAGGAGATATGGGAAGCCAATGAGAGTGTTGAAGTAGATACTCCACAACACCACGCCCCAGTGGATGATGATTGATGAATAAACCAGTTGGGTTGGGATGGCTATCCCTATTAGGATAAGAAAAGTATCTGCAATCCCCCCTCCAAAAAGTGGAAAGTGCATTTGTCTTTTTACTATAAAGCTTCCCTTTCCCTCCATCCAGATCATGCTAGGTAAGCATTTGTAGTACCTTCATTATAACATAACTTTAGTTCTTACTCTTACGTATATGCTGCTGACTTCTGTTCTGGTACCTGCTATATAGATCTAACTAGAAATTGAAAAATAAAATTGTTCTTGATCAGAAGATAGAAAGAGTGGGCAAATAACAACAGAATGTATGCATAGTACATGCATTTGGCAATGTTTTTGTTATCTACATAGATCTTGCATGCCCATAGACGGAGCACACCTTATACCAGGGGAAAGTATTTGTGATTCCTTATTCTTGTGCATGGATGGAGAAATTACCCGCTTAGAGCACTTATCTCTTAGTCGGTTGATCTGGTGCAAACATGAAGTACTTGTGGTTCCCAATCAAATACTTTCACTAGACCTTCATATACTTGAAAACATATATCAAGCTTCAGCAAAAGAAAGAAAGAAAGAAAGAAACATGTTATGGATAGGTTGCCTAGTGTAAAATCTTCAAAAGAGAGATTTATAGATATTTTGTTATTGGGAACACACTACAGTATTTCTTAAAGGTTGAAGGCTAGATATTTTTGGATATTAACATTTGACCGGAACTAATGAAATCTTGAAAAGAAAATAGAATAATTTGTGCACATGGGTTTTTAGGTATCAACTTTAGGGTCCAGGATTTCAGACCGAGTGTGTTGTTGGAAACGATTCCTCAAACTAACCAATGGAAGTTCATAAATGGATTCCCACGTGAAACGAAAGAAACACCAACGAATGGCCTTAAAAGAGAGTTGGAATACTCATCCAAGCCTCAAATTAGTTTCATAGTGGGTCATTTTTTTTATCATGCTTAATTATTAGTTTGTTAGTGTTTGTAGAGAGAGAAGAAATGAAATATCATGGTTCTAATTGGATTCGAATGCCAGGCGATGAGTCCCACTTTGGTCAATTAGACACCACTCTGTATAACCTTTATGTAATATCTTCTGTTTGAAAGTCTGTGCATTCTGTAAATATTAGTATAATCTTTGTTTGCTATGCAGAATTTTCCATAAAAAAAAGTAAAGCATTGGAAAAAGTTTAATGCAAATATCAACAGCATCACTAGATTCTACCTGTTGTAAGTTTGTATGTGGAGACTGGTAAATTGGTGGGTATGGTACTGGTGGGACGGATGTCATTATCAATTTGAAGGAAGAAGGATGAATATACGGGCTGAACCCTGGTGGCTTTTTTAGGAAAGGGTTTGGCCGGTGGTGAGGGTTCACAGACTTGCCAATAGGTTATACATTCAGACTCTTGTAACACCAAAGAAATTGAATAGACATCCCTACCTCTGCAGTATATCTACAAACAACTGAGAAGGAGCTCATTGAGCCACTGTGCATGTAGCAGCTTAGTGCTTGTTTGCAGATGGCAAAGTACCAGCAGGGACTCGGGTTCGAGTCCCACCTCCACTTATCGGAAGAAAAAGGAGCTCATTGATTGTAATCACTATCTCAAACAGAAAGTGGGAACGGAATTTAGAATAATTTCTCAGTAACAGACAGTAAAATAGACAGGAACACAGAAAACTAAGTTTTATTCCCACTTATCAAACTGCTTAGCTAGAAAAGACTACATCCATGAGATCTATGTTCAATTGCTTAGGATCAATTTTCCTTCCCTTATTGTGCTTGATATGATGGAACAATTCCGTGTTCACAATCTTCTGATGAAAACATCTGATCCACTTCAAATTCTCTGTTTTTTTTGCTTGCAAATCTGCCCTTGACTCGCTGTCTGTTCTCTGCATTGACCTTCCTAGATGCATATCTAATCTTCTTGTGGTACTTCCTTAATCTTCTTTTCTCCCTGTATCTCAAAACACTGGCTTCCCTGTCCATTGAACTAAATGGTAGTGGAAGTGATAGTGAAGGGTTGTGGAAGAGATTGGTTGTTCCTTGGAGAAAACTAGAATAGGAATTTAAGGTGTTACTTGTAGTTGCACTGAACAAGTAGCCAGGATTTATGAAAGACAAAGGGACCTGATGAAGGAAAAAAAAGTTAGCATCTTATTACCAAACCCTCCACTTATGAAGAAAAGGTTTCCTACATCTAGTTAATAAACTTTAAAGAATGTCCATGTGGAGTAAATTGAAGTGTGAATTTGATATAGAATCATACTTTCTGACTAGTTGGTGTAGCATACATCAGAGTGTCTTTGGAGGGTTCATGTTTCCTGTCAAAGGAAATTTGTTGCTGCTGCTGCTGCTGCTGTTCCTCTACAGCATTAAGAGGTTGAACTGTAACAACACGGTCACCGCTGTAACGGTTTAGATCATGACTCGTTGAAAATTTCAGCTGATCAGTCTGATCTAAATGGTATTGATACTCGCCAAATGAATTGTGTTTCAAGAAATCCAAATTCTCATCAACCTCCTTGCCATGTTGAGTAGTTCCACTGTTAGCAGTCTGGTTGTCATTATCAAGATCAAGTAACAACCATGAATCTGCTTCGGCTTGTAACTTCTCATTGCTCTTGTTGGGTGTGCGGTCATGTTCGGTCCCTGGAAAAATACCATGATCCGCTTCAAGGTGAGTAGTTGAGGAAGCAAATAAGAAATCCGATGGAGGAGTCATTGGGACCAGAAGGTTGGCTGAGGGTATTTCAATTTCATCTGAATAAGCACGGCAGGTGAATGCTGCTGGAGCATTGTCAACCCACACGCGCTCATGAAAAGCCATCGGAGTGGCTGCATGGAAGTGTAAATCGCATCTTCGACAGTGGTAAGTGGAGTCTGTACTGCAATAAAGCTCACTGGCTGCTGCATGACATGCATCACAAGGATAGGGCCAGTTGCTAGAATAGCCATCCTCTCCACCTGAAGGGTTCCCCTTGAGCATACTTGTCCTATAAGGTACCTTCCATGTCAATTTTTATCTGAATAATTTCAGTCGAAAGGAAAGGAGCGAAATGGGAGCTAGAGGGATGGAGTGCTTACTACTGTAAGTAAGAATCAGAAACAAGAGTGTTTAAAAGAACATAGATTTCAAGTGGCTGAGAGGTTGGTGTATCTTTTTTGTGGTTGCTATGCTTCTAGCTGCAACTAAGTGGGGGCTTTTACTCTTTGTTGCTTTTTAGATTCTCTGGACGCCTGTTATGAGTTATAAGGGCTTAAAGCTACTATACTACTAGTGTTACTGACTGGTCTGCTGTTTGCTGCATAATATGTGGACAGAGGAAATTGAAGGTCTGTTTATGGTGTTGATGTTTCATTTTAGTCCAGTGACCAACAAAGAGTTTTTTGTTTTTAGGTATCTCCGGATGTCCTCTCCATCTAAAGAGATTAATCCCGTTTAAGTATGATCGGGGCCTTAAAGGGGTTGCTTTGTTCGAACTTGAGACCTGGGTTGTGCTCAAGTGACCGCAACCAATGCTGGTGAGTGACCAACAGAGAGTACTAGTACTACTTACTATCTTGTGGCTACAAAAACCCTGCGCTGGAGTGGTGTCAGCTGAGTTGAATCTTGGTCCTTCTCATCTCTTTTGCGGCGTTAGATTGATTCTGAAATTGATTTCAGTGGTGGATATGGAGGAGATGAGATTGATTAAAGGGCTTGATGGACCAGGCATAAAGTGAATATCCCATATCAAATGGCATTGGCTGTCATACTTCTAGGCAGGAGATATATATGGTGTTTAAATATCATAGGATATTGCTTGCCTTTGATGGTGAGAAGGACAGCAATTACGATTATGTTTGATTGACTCCAGGAGTCAGCTGATTTTAGCGTGTTTGTGTAATTTAATTTTTAAAAAATTACCCTAGATAATAGGAAGGAGTTATATTTGTGTAAATCGTAAATTTTGTATAAATTTTAAGTTTTTTTATTGATTTTTTATCAACACTAATATGAAACTACTACAATGATCATATTAGGAAAATAAAATATTAAATATATTGATTTACAACATTCTAAGTTTTTTCTTTTACACACATTCGTCTTTCATATTATTTAGTTTAATTTTTTAGAAATTAAACTATACTTATTAAACATACTCATCAAAAATTTATCCTAATAAAATTCTCCTAGTATGACACAACCGAGAAGATTGCTATTTTTTTTCACTTTATAATATAATTTTTTCAATTTTTTAGACTCGAATTCGAACACAAACTTAAAGAGTAATATTAGAAAAGTTCATTATCACTACTCTATTACCAACTTTGGTAGAAGATTGCTATTTTGTACGCACGACACGAGTGTCTTGAAGCATTTGATAAACAAAATAAGGCACCACCGTTTCCATCCTCTTTCATTCCACTTCAGTGGAGGGGTAGTGTAGACATCTACACCTTTGAATAAAAACTCATAATAAAACTATGACGTAATTGAGTTCGCAAAAAATTCTTTCGGCCTAATTAAAATCTTGCTTTAAAAATACAGTCGCTTTAAAATCAATAAAGACTAAGAGGGTCTATCCCCAAAAAGAACTTATAAAATCTAAATTCGAATTAATCAACTAATAGACTGGATTATCGGGCTTTTCTAAAATATGACCATAAGTATCCATCCATAAACTTAGGATTAAGGGGAGATTTTAAAACTGCACCTGAAATGCAATGTAAGAACACCCCCCTAAACAATTTACATCAACAATTATTGGGTTCACATGACCATTATTAAACTAACAACCCTAGCAAAATTTGTTGATTGCTTAAAAAAATAATTCAAAAGCCGAAATCAATGAAAAAATAGCTTAGGGGGGTGTTCTTACATTTCAGGTGTAGTTTGAGAGGTGTGGTTGAAATTTCCTCTAGATTAATCTAGTGTTATCTTGCAGGGTCAAGATTAATCTTACCAAAACAGCCACTAAAAGATAAAGTGCTCCCAGTACATTATTACTCCACGAAATAAACAAAATTGGAACAGAAGTTGTAGCCTTACACAGAATATCCCAAAGTCTTTTTTTCATATAACAAATTTGCAGTCACCTGGACAAATTCGCACATAAACAATTTATTATCTTTCGACTAAGCAACTGAATATTGTGCAAAGACGATCTGACTTGAATAACTTACATAGTTAAGTAGCAGGTTGACAAGACAAAAGCAGTACACTATCATGAAGCAATTGCACAAACGCCAAAACTACACGAAAAAAATAAAGGAAAAAGGCAAATCATCTCTGCAACTCTTTTAACAAAGAACTTCTATTTGGTTTCACTGCCATTTTCACCTAAGAATTTTGAACATCCCCCATATCACTGATGTATATAACCCATATTGTTGAATTGCATGGTCATCTGCACACTGCGATGAGATTTTCTTGTTCCGTACTCTCAAGCTGAAAACTTTGAGATCAACTTGTCGACGTGAATTATAATATCATCTATGCAGGGGCGGACCGTTGCCTGGGGCTGCAGCAGCCATGTCACAAACTGGTGGAGAGCTTCTGGATATGGCTGCTTAGGTCCACCTGGCCACTTTATCTGTGCATTTACGATGGCTAACTGCAGGCTTCCTCCTGACTCTCCAAGAGCATACTCAAATGGAGATACTCCATACCTGCAGAAACAAACCACAGTAATACATTAGAAGGAAAAAAAAGCTGCTAAGCTGACATGACAATGATATGAGGGGATCAAAGTGAAACATGAATCAATTTCCATTTTCTGCATAGCATGAAAGACTATATATAACATGTCTATAGATATCTCTATACTCTGTTTAGTATAGGAAGACAGGTGAATTTTTCCTTCTGCTAAAAGGTATGTAATCGAAAGTCTGACCATAGACATCAAACCACTGAAAGGTCTTGATGGTATCTCATGAAGCTATATCTACTAATTTCACATCCTTCGAAGTGAAAATTAAAAGACCACATCATTGAGTACATAGAAAAGGAAGAAGCATAAATGACATTTTGACTTAAAAGAAGCAATACGAAAGGAGTGTCTTCATTAAGAGGGCATACACGAGAATCAACAAAATAAAAGACATGCAATGTGACAAAATCTAAAGAATTCCTCAAATGACTAGAAATATATCAAAAGAAAGTTTGACGGGTCCTCACATTATTGCATACAATGTGCATCCCAGGGACCAAATATCAGTTCTCTCATCAATGTCTGCATGACTTGGGCAATCCCAAAACTCAGGAGCTCTAAAAGGAGCTGTACAATGCTCAGATGCCCATTCCTATGCAATGACCAACCAAACAAAATCCCAGTCAGGACAACAGTACCTGATAATAATAAGGCATGCAAAAACTTTTTTCACAGTAACAATTTAACTTAATTTAAAAGGCAAATCAGTTTGGTTGTTTCTTGACAATTGTACCGAATAGAATAAATTTTTAAAAATGTTATGTATCAATAGTTTAGGAATTTTCAAGTTTTATATAATATTTAATGATAATATAAAGACATGCATAAAATAACAAATAGCATACATAGTTGTCCAACACAGATGGAAAAGTATTCTAACAATGACATTGGTGAAAGACAAATAAACGAGCTAAAAGTCAGGCTTAAAAATATGAAAAGGCAAAGACAACAGTTTAGAAGGAGTACCTGCAACTGTAGTGCCTCTGCACGGGATCGAATTTGCTTCCTTGCTGGTCGAGCACTTCCAAAATCCATCAATATGGCAAGAGGCGGTTGCCCTTTCCTATGTGTTAGAAGAACATTACCAGGCTTGAGATCATTGTGTGCATACGGAGGATTAAGACTGTGCATATGTTTCAGTCCTGCACAAAGCTGTGACACTGGTTTTTCTTAGTGAAAGAGCAAGCAATGGAGCACACTACAAGAATGAGCAAGCTAAAAAGTCAATGCACACAAAGACAACTTTAAATTGCTGGGATTATTTCTAGGATCTTGAGCAATAATGACAAATTTCAAATGCGAGTAACCAGTAGGTTCTAATGATCAAGATATATGCTAAGATGATTGTCAATAATACCTCTAAATAGAGTCATGCAATTGGTCTTGGATTAAACAAGAGAGGAAGCATTGTTACTCACCTGCCGAAATACTTGAAGCACATCTGTGGTAGAAAAATACTCCTTTTTAGCTTTCATAACATTGGAATTGTCAAGTAAGGTCCCATCCAAATGAACTGGAAATAATAAATATGCTTCGTGGTTCCAGGATCCCTCTTGAGGAGCCTAGCAAAAGACAAAAATACACCAATATGAAGTCAAGCTCTGAAAAGTGTATAGGTTTGAAAGAGCATGCAAAGGGAGAACTAGCCACAGCTCAATTCTATAGCAACATACCCCTTCCACTACTGAACTTCCATTCAAGTCACCTTGTAAGTCAAACATTTAAAAGTTAAGTAAAAAAGAGAGATTGGGATCATAGCAATGTGGGCGTCCCATGTTGGATGGGGAAAATGTAGTCTAATAAGATGGCCTCTTAGGTTGCACACATGGTTCCATTTCAGTTGTTGTGCATCGTAATCTTGACTTAGGGGTAGAAGTTTCAGTTTTACAAGGCATGATTTAAGTAACTGGGTCCCTAGCCAGCAAATTCCACTAATTACAGCCAGCACACCTGATCTTGTTTGGACATCCCGTTTCTCTCTCCCACATTCAGAGTCCTTAAACAAATTTTTAACCAACTTTTACAACTATCCAACCATAAATCTCAACTTTTGACAAGGACTAGAAGATTACAAGGTAAATATTTTCAAGCATTTTATCATGAAGACCCGGCATGACTGTCATCCAGGAGATCCCTGACGTAAGACCACATCACATGCAAACACTAATGAGGTAAGCGATGTTATTAACTATTATTACCGGTCCCCTTCCTAGCAAAATGACCAACCATGACAGATTCTACGGTATAGAAGTAAGAAAAATGTCGCAAAGGCACCTACCTTAACAGCAATAATAGCATGATCAAGGAGAGGAAGTAAATTAGGGTGGCTAAACAGGGATGAGACGCGGATCTCTTCCCGCACTAACTCCAACTGCTCATTATTCTGAATGAGAACTTTTTTCATGGCATAAGTTCCATCATCTGCATGGCAACAAAAATCAGATCAGCAGCACAATTAATTCGGTTATGTTAATCAAAAGTAAAGTAAATAATAAGATAAATCAACTTTCTTGATCTTATCAAAAAACTAATTCATCTTCCAATAACAGAAAACAAAGAAAAAATCTTGATCTACATTGCTTTATTACACACCCTATCTGACAGACCTTAGTATACAAGAGCCAGCTAGTTTTCCATTTCCACTATGGTAGCAAGAAAATTCAGGCCAACAACTTTAAGAAAGAACTACAGAGTACTTACTAACAGAAAGTCTAAAGAAAATCATGCTAGGCATGTGTTTCATGCGTAGCAGACAAAATATAATGAGGCAATAATTAAATCGAAAATTTGGAACAAAAAGTCGGAAACTGCCGACAAAGTGGATGAAAAGCTGCGAACACCCAATTTACAACACACATAATTCATAATCCTTAAACAAATGAAATGTCATCATAGAAGTCATTGGATCAAGCACCAATCAAGCAAACAAGAAGGACCCAGGTAACCAAATATTGAGAGGAAAAAAAAGAGGGGAGGGGGGGAGGGAGCAAGGCAAAAGGCAATAGGGTGTTATATTGTACGCACCGGAGAGATGGGACTTGTCCTTGACTTTCTTGTGAAGGCCACCAGTAGAGGAAGCGGAGGAGTCGCCGGGCACCTCCTTGACCAAGAAGACATAGGCAAATCCACCTTCACCGAGCTGCCTGACGATCCTGAACCTGTTCTCATTGATCCACACATCTCCTCCTCCGTTCACTGCGTCGTACAACGCATTGAGCCCTGAGAAGCTGCACCCCATATCTTATATATACGAGGGAGAGGGAGAGGGAGAGGGAGAGGGAGAAGAAGAAGGAATAAACAAAAAAGAGCAGTTCTAGTTTCTGAGTCTAGATCTTCAATTTCGCATTTCTGGGTTGGAAATGCGAAAGAGTGGATCTTGGAACCCTGCGCGTCTCTCTTTGCGTGCAAAATTGACAGAAATTGAATTGCTTTTAATTTCTTTCAGGTCGTACTAGTACCCTTCTTCCTTCCTCTCTCTTGCACACTATATATACATCTCGGCTTTTATTACAAGTCTTTTTTTTTTGTCATTTCCATCTTTTACATTTCACTTGCGGTGACATGACTCGGCGGAATTAGAAGAAACCATAGATATTATTGCGTGCCAATCCATTAAATAACAGAGTACTCAACTATACTCAACTGTAGTATTTATTAAAGAATTTACTTCATTACTTTTTATTAATTTCTTTTTAATTTTTGTAATATTTTTTATACCGATAATATTCAAACGAAATTAGTTCTATGCATAAAAAATACAGAATATATAAAAAAAAAACAAAAACGATGAGAAATTTAAAACTTAATTGGTAAATTATTCAGAAATTATATAAATCTAGATCATAAAGAATGAATACAAATAGATTCTTCTTTCATTGTTGATGCATTTGATTAGTATCAATTTTACTAGAAATGGTCCATCAATGGTGCTTTGCTCAAGGTTTGGTTGTATGAAGTCCAGCTGCACCCAACAACAAAAAACACAACAGAATTATCCCAATTAATCAACAATGTTATAGCAAAAACAGCTATATATATATATATATAAAATGAAGTTTACGAGACCAATCTTTTATCCGTAAGGTCATTGTCGTAAAATTAGTTGTAGTTCAACTGATTAGTATATATCGTCTTAATGACGTAAATTTATGGATTCAATCCCTACGTTTGTAATGGTGTGAATTTTTGTAGGTTTGGTGAAGCTTTTTCTAATTATGGATTATGGGTCCATATTTGTGCAAGTTAAAAGTTATTGCCTACATTTTACACTAATTTTCCTTTTTCTGTCTTTTGTTCTTGTCTAATTAGATGGTCATACCACCTCATGGAAACCTTGATTTCATGGTATAAAATAAATAAATAAATAATTATTTTATACCTTCATGAATTGTTATTCTTCCGGGGGTGGGGGCGGGGGTGGGGGAGACCATTTACACTCATTTCAACCTCATCGGTGCAAGGCATGAAAAAAGAGAAATTTCAGCAAGGGTCACAACCACAACCTGAATTGTGTTATTTACTCACAATTTCCCACAGAAATTTATTAAACTAGTGATTTAAATATTTAAATTTATATTTCTCATAAAATAAAAGAAGTGCAAATTCAGTAAATTCAGAACGAGCAAGGTGTGTGAATGAATATCAAGAACATTCCGAAAGTAAAATATGCTTCATATCACAATGTTCCTACATGCTGGCCAGCCCTGATAACAAATACTTCTACCATGTTTCTAAGCAGTAGTGTGCAAAATAGCAGTTGGTTGTTGTTGAGTGATGCAGTGTATGTTTCCACCAGCCAAGACAATCTCTCTTGCACCTTCAACTCTCACCACCTGAGACAACCCGATCATTCATATAAGCATCATCGAACAATGGAGATCAAAGAAAGCATTATAAACATCCAAAAAACAATGTTGTCTCGTTTAAATTTGTGCGAAATATTAGCAGAACAACAACCAGCCATGCCCGCCGCGCACTGAAGCTTGAAATGTTAGTCAAAAGTAGGCAAAAATCATAAGATCATTAAGCTGTATTCATGTTGTCATTTCTCTCGTATAATTATCTTGCAGCAATCTTCCCCTCAGTTTTTCTGTTGAGCTGCCCTTACATGTAATGTTGAGATCTGGTGTACAGAAATCAACCAGCTGAGCAACAACTATAGGACAGTCTTACCCAAGGCTTCCTTAGTTTTATCTACTTCTTCCACATTTGGGAATAAAACTGCGTGCACTCGATGATGCAGACTTCATAAATGAATTTCATGCTTCTCATTTTCTTTTTGAAAGAGAAAAAAATTGAGGGTGCATGAATTCGTTGCTTGCAGGGGGGGAGTGATTTTGGAAAGATGCCCTCCTTGTACATCCTTTGCCATCGTAACAATGCAGTAAAAGTAGGTAGCAAAGCACAGGTATTTTCTTACCTCATGGTTGGGGAAAGCTTCAGAGAGGACACGGACAGCTTCGTCATCCCATTTCTTGTCCCCAAACTGTGGTGTGATGATCCCTCCATTGGCAATGTAGAAGTTTACATAAGACATAGCAAGTCTTGTACCTGTAAGTCTTGGTTTGGCATCGTTGTCTGTCTGTTTTCCCATTGACGACCAGAATATCAATACATCAGAAATAATCAATTTACCGATTGCAGGACGTCTAGTCAGACGGAAATAGTTAAATCTCAAAATTTAGCAAATGATCATGCTAACGAGGACTAATTTTTGCAGATAATTGGAAAAAGAGATGAAAGAACACAAGTTCCTACACCACGGAACCAACCCTTTGTTATGATACAGTTCAATAATATATAAAATGGCGTTATTAAAAAGACCCATAGCACTAAACAAGAGACCTAATTAAGCAGGAATTGAACAACTTCCTCCTGCAGTCCATAATAATGGAAGAGCAAATGCTTATGTATGAAAGTCAAATTCTTACCTGAATAATTCCGGCAGCTTCATCATCTGTCATATAAAGCGGTCCTGGTACGTGGAGCTTGATTACCTGTAATTTTCTACCATTAGCATCTGTCGAATTGGAGAGAATAGTCAATGCTTCCATGGACCGTTCAAATTGAGGATCTTCTTCATCATCAGTCCAAGCCAACAAGACCACACCAGGCCTCGCAAAGCAGCACATATTATCAATGTGACCATTAGTATCATCATCACCTGTTAAACCAGATGGTAAATAGTTTCATCTATCGGGAATGAAGTTAAAAAAAAATGAGGAGCAAAGAATGATGCACAGAAAGTTTTCTGTAAATTCTCTCAGCAATGCCTATACAGGGTGAGACTTCCATCATAGAACTAAGTATCGACAGAACTGTTGACAGAAAACTTACCATATAATCCACGAGGCAACCAAATGATCTTCTGGACTCCAAGATATGCCTTAAGTTCATCTTCTATTTGTTCTTTTGTCATGTTTGGATTCCTGTTTTTGTTCAACAGGCACTCCTCGGTGGTAAGACACGTCCCTAATAATAACAGGGGCTAATAAAATCAAAATGATGGCAAATGAATTGGCAGGAAGGCCATTAGTAATTTACCTTTTAACTGAAAATGAAAACCTTAGAATTACAGAGAGAGGTTCATAGAGCTGTATGTCCATAAGTTATTTTTCCATAGACAATTTCACAGTAACTGACTCTGCTTGACCGAAAACATACGGTGGAGAGATAGAAGTTTATGTTTCCAAAAGCAGTGGTCACATAACAAACCTAGGGGAAATTCATGCAGTTGCAGGGAAAAAGAAATTTACCTTCTCCATCTACATGGATGCTTCCACCTTCAAGAATCATAGAGTGAGGAAATCTTGGAAGCTTCTCTGCTACAAGAATCTGAAGGGAAATTGCAGTCAAGATCAGTTGACAGTAAAACTAGATATCCATAGACCAAAACATAGTAAGAGTCGTAAAAAGTTTGTCTGCTGCAAACGTTTAACAATATTACCTTCCTTGCCACAAGAAGGTCAAGACTCCAATCTTGGTAACAACCATCAACAACACCTATAAGTTCCAAGATTAAATTATTAGAACTACGGGCCATAAAGAATTAAAAATTTATAACCATAGACATTAATCCCAGGAGAATCTC
>NBIL01067912.1:0-10667 GCA_002752925.1 Viola pubescens var. scabriuscula | reverse complement strand
TACTTGTCGTCCTGTTTATCTGTCTTGCCCTTGACTCTTACTTTTAGTGTTGTCTACTTGTCGTGCCCTTGATTACTGCTTTTATTAGTTAACTTGTTAGCTCTTATCTCTCTTGGTTAACTCGCTTTAACCAACCAAACCCCCCCTTGTGTTACTGTTTTGGTCTTTTTGTGTTTGTCATACATGAAAGTTGGCGTCTTGCCCTAGTCTCCGTGGATCAACCCTGTTACCACTATGCACAATTTATTATGCACTTGATAGCAGGTCTTTATTATTATATTTGATCGTGCCCTTGACAAGCACCCATCAGTCTCCCTAACAATACATTTGTTGCCTTTGAGGGATTGTCATCCTTCATGTCAAAGACATAAAAATCTACTAGGTATACAAAATCTCTCACTTTAACAAGAACAACTTCGATCACACCTTTAGGGTAAATGTATGATCGATCTGCCAATTGAATAACCACTCTGGTTAGTTTTAAAGGTTCTAGATTATGGGTTTTGTAAACAGATAGGGGCATCACATTGATTCCGGCTCTAAGGTTGCAAAGAGCTTTTTCCAAGCTCTTATCTCCAATTGTGCATGGTATTGCAAACATACCTCCATCCTTGCACTTTGAAGGAAGCTTCCTTTGTAGTACCGCTGAGACATTCTCACCCATATTAATCATTTCCATCCCTGTCAATTTCCTTTTGTTAGTACATAATTTTTTCAAAAAATTAGAGTATCGAGGAATTTGAGTGATCGCATCAAGTAAAGGGATGTTAACAGAAACCTTACGAAGAACGTTAAAAATCTACCTATCCTCCTTTTCTGTCTTAGTCTTTGAAGACCTTGTAGGAAAAGGTGGCGGGATTACCTAGGTTTCTTGCTCTATTGGAGTGTTTGGACATTTCTTAGTCTTGAAAGGAGGTCAGGTTACCTTAAATTCCTGCTTGATTGGAATTTTTGGAATGCTCTTGGTCAAGATAGGTTCTGTTAGTGTGGTCTCAGCTTCTGGTTCTGGTGTGGGAGTTCCTACGTCCTGGCCTAGAATAAGGCCTTGCCTGGTTGGCGGATTTTTCCCACTTCTCAGCTCCATTGCACTGACAGCACAAACATTGTGCACCATTTTGGGTAGAGGTTGAAAGGATGCTCTTTCTTGATTTTCATTCTCAGTTATTGCCACTGAAAGTTGACCTATCTGCATTTCAAGGTTCGCCATGTTTGCTTGAGTTGTGGCAATGCTTGTTTGCGTGGCTTGTGCAAATTGCATCATGGACTCTTCAAAAAAAACACTAGTGTTTTGTTGGGGATCTATCTGCAAGTTGAATGACGATTGTTGTTGTTGTAGAGCCCAATTGAAGTTTGGATGACTCTCTCATCCTTGACTGCAGTTGTAGGAATACAGATTAAACTGCCACTGTATCCAGCCATTTTATTAACCTGTAAATCTCTTTGAAGTGTTGGATATGCGCTTGTGGGATAGTGTGATTGGTAGAATGATCCACAAGAATTAACTTGTCGCATCTGACCTGCAAGATAAGCATAGAGAAGAGCATTCATTTCACTAATCTTTTTTTCTACTGAAGCTAACCATACCTTACTTGCATCAGCCATTACTTCTTCTTTTGGGTTAGGACTGTGATCTGTTGGTTCCTCTTGTTCTTCTTGGCCTAAGTCTAGGGCTAGACTAAGGTTTTCAGTGGCAATAATTGAGAATGAAAATCAAGAAAGAAACCTGTTGAAGATTTTGGCTTTGATGGTACAAATTGTTGAAAGGCAGATAGGTCAACTGTTGAAGATTTTGGCTTTGATGGTACAAATTGTTCTGATTCTGCTCCTTCAACTCCTTTCTTTTTCTCCTGGTCATACACAAAGAAAACTGAAATTAGTTTACCAATGTCGTCGGCAACGACGCTAAAAATTTGATCGGCTGCCTAATCCGTCAAATAATAATTAAATACGACTTAGTACTGATATACAAAATAAATTATGCACAGTGATAAGAAGTTTGTTCTATCGAGACAAAGAAATAAGATCCGGTTTTAAATGATGACCAATGAAATATGAATAAAATGGGGGTTTGTTTGGAAAATGATTGATAAAATAACAACAAAACAATGTAATTAAAAGTGGAACAAGTCCAGAGATTGGTTGTGTGAACAAGTGTGATAAAAGATCCTAGCAAAGACAAAATATAAGGTTATGATTCAAGTATTAATTGATCATTGATTCAAAGATCTTCGTTTATGATTTATGGAGAAGCTATAGCAACCAGGTACTCTTAGGTTATCTCCTTTCCATCTGCAATAAGTTTCTTAAAGGTACTCTTATTAAGAAACCCTAATTAATCTAGCAACCTTAATGTACTCTTATAAGATTTAACTAGATAAATTGATAAAACCAGGAAAAAACTAACTCTAGGCTAAGACTAAGGTACTCTTATAACCTTTAGGCCTAATCATGCATTCATTCTAGTCTCAAAGAGCCATGAACTAAGATCGATCCAGTTGTTTGCTTATCCTTCGAGCTTTGTAATTTGCAACCCTTAGGAACTACTATAACTATTCAGATTAGAGGTTAAGATGATCATACTTAAACCTAACGTGAATAATATTGGCATTAAATCAATGAATGAATGAACACAAATACAGAAACTATAATAAACAATTAGATCTCACAATTAAACTGAATCATAAACCTTTATTGCCTTCACTAGGAAAGAGAAATTTAGCTAGAATTAAACATAATTAACAATAAATGAAAAAATATGAAATTGCATAAAAATCCCGTCTTCTATGGAAGAAGACGACAGGATTAGAGTTTAACTGATAGAAAATAACTCAGAAATTCGAGATCCAAAGATGATAATTCTGAGAATTATGGGAGAGATTAAATAATATTTTTCTCCCTTAATTATCTCCTAAAATTCAAAATTGGAGGTTGTTCTGATCCATATCTCTCTCATCCTCTTCTGATCTTATCCAGACGTTTGAAAAGAGTCCAGAGCGCGTCTTCCTTGCTTTTCCCCAAAATGTTGTCTTTTGACTATTTTCCTAATTCTATATTGTTTTCGTTCTTCTAGGCCTAGACTAAGGCCTTGAACTCAAGAAATCCCAAAATCGGTATTTTCAGCAACTTTCTTCTTTATCTTCTTTGAATTCTCAATTCTGCATAAAGATAAGAAAGTGGCACATAATCAGTAGTATCTCTATTTAAAAACACTCAATTAGATAGAGATAATCAGCAAAATTAGCACACAATAAAAGCTTTGCCTCTTTTCAGTATCCTACCTTACTCGAATCCGAAGTAGTCGGCACCCAATATGAGCCACTCTATAGAATCATGACCGGTGCCCACCTCAAGTCTAGGATAACTAGTGCCTAATATGATAATCACATACCCATTGGTCTTTAAAAAAAGAATTATCAGGATCATTTTTTTCTTTTTAAAGTAGAGTTTGCCAATATGTATGTCGATTATTTTGGGATACATAACAATAATTTATAACTGTTAAAAATAAAGATCCGATTCAAGTCTAGGATAGTTGACATCTATTATAATGACTTGATATCGATTCATTTAAAAAAAAAGAAATAATGGCTTGAGAGGCAACCACCTAAGATTCTTGAATACCTCATGTGATGCCATGTGTCATCCATTGCACGCCTTAGAAATTGACATGTGTCACATAATTAATATTTTTTTATAATTTGATATTACTTTCCATCAATTTTTTTATTTAGTTTAGTTAAAAACTTGTAGGTTTCAATATTAAATTGAATTTGTTCAATTAATTAGAAATTATGATATAAGTTATGTAATTTGAAAGGATTACATTTTAGCATATAAAAAACTACACAATTCTCTATATAAGTTCACAAGAGCCTCATTTGTTCACAAATATCCATTTGGTAGTGTTCATATATGTCAATGAAGCTAAGGTTAGTTTCTTTTTTCATTTGATTAAATTGTATAATTATTTATTTTAGTTACCTTATAACTATATTTAGTTGTGAACAATTATTTGTAGTGTATATTACATATATGAAAATAAATGTAAATTTATATATAAGTGTTCACAAATTTCTCATTTTGTTCATAAATGTTCATTAAATATGGTGTTTATAGATGATAATGGAAGCTAAGGTTAGTTTCAATTTTAATTTGATTGACTTTTTATTTATTTTATTTACCTTATAGATATTTAGCTATGAATAGTATAATATTATTATATAAAATTAGTATGCTTATTTCAATATTTTTTATTTTATCAGTGATGTAATACAACTGCACAACGCATGTAATTATTTTGGAATAAAAAAGGAGAATGAATTAATTAGTAATTGTTGAAAATTATTTTTGGGATATAAAAAGAGAGTGAATTAATTGATAATTGTTAAAAACAAAGAGGAATATATGAGTCCAACACTTAACAAGCAACAACAACGACATACCTTAATTTAAAAAAACAACAACAACGACATATATGATATTTTTCGTTAATATAATTATTTATATATAATATTTAAAAAAAGTGTGAAATTAATTTTTCAACAAAAATACTCATTTCATTAAAGGAAAAATAGTGAACTCAAAAGTTTCACATATTATTCGTGCTTTTAAGTATATATAGATAAGTATAGATAAATTTAAAAGTATAGATAGATTTGAACAATTATAAGATAACATAAATTGTTTGTTAGGAGTGTAAAAATAATTTGAACACTACTTTCATAACACAAATAACTTTATTCTTATTATTATTACTCCCTCCGTAATTTTTTAACTGTCATTCTAACTTCGGACACACAGATTAAAAAAGGTCTGAACACACGCCTGAGACGATTGTGTCCCCTTGCCCTCTGAAAAATTACTAGTGCGCCATTGTCCTCAGTTAGTTTTTTTTTTCAGTTTCTGCAAATCCTCTCCTCAAACCCGACCCTCCTCTCTCTAAGTTCAAATTTTTGACCAAAAACCACTCAAATCTTCACCAAATCCGCTCAAAATTCAGACAATCATTCCTCATGCATCCACAAATAAAACCCATACATCAATTTCACATTTTATCCATCAAATCTCCAGCAAATCCGAGCCAAATATTCCGAAAAACCCTAACTTTTCATTCTTGAATTTTCACCATTTTCGCTCTAAAAATGTCTGGAGAACCCTCTTCCAAACGACCCAGGTCAGGTAGGACAAAGCATTGGCATGGCGGTAAATAAACTGGTCGTGTCCTGGCTTGGTGAAATCCGGAGCGAAATAGGAGACGAAATTGGTTTTAACAGCAGAAAGGTGTGAGTGGGAGACTGCGCAAGACGGGGACAAGCAACTTATGCAGCTCTTCATCTTCTTCTACTTCAGTTTTTACTACTTCTTCCAAGCCTTGTTCTCGAGCTGTGTTGCTGGTTTGAAGTGCGGAGGATTCTGGTTTGAACTATTGAGGCTAGCTAGAAGGAGAGGAGAGAAGGGAAGGATGGGAGATTAGCGTGTGTTATTGTAGAAAGGGCAGAGTAGTATTCTCACCCTAAAAACTTCTGAAAAGTGGACAAGCGACAAGTAACTGTGGGCTTTTAAAAAAGGCCAAGAACGATAGTTTTTAGGAAGTAGTTTTTTTTAAAATCATTCAATGTCCGGTCACCGTGCTCAATTACCGTATATGCGAATACTTCAAAAATTACCGTATATACGAATACTTCGAGTTTAAGATCCATTAATATTTTTCTATTATGGTAAATGTAATTATTAGTAGTAGAAAAAAGCGAAAAAGGGGGCCAAAATAACTGCAGTTGTCTTTCCTTTTTTTTCTTCCCTTTGTTTTGTTGTTGTAGGGCCCTCGGAATCGGAATATTTTGGCGATGCAGCCATGGCTTCTTCTTCAAAGAGATGGGCAAGCATCATCTCATCCCTTGCGACTTTATTATTTTTCTCCATCATTATCTTCCAACTCCCTCTCTTCAGGTAAAATTCCAATACTTTCCCATTTTTTTCCTTTTTACTCTATATTCCCTTTCAATGTACAGTCGTCACCATTTAGAAAAATGCCATCATCATATCAGCAACAATCCTAAATGCAAATACGTTTTCATTTCTTTTTTAGTATACTTATTTATTATTTAATCGGATTGTGGAGGCAATTCTAGATTAGGTACGATTTGTTTCTTCTCCTCAAGTGAGGCCCTAGAAAAGAAAACATCATTTTTTCTTATATTGCGGCTGTAAATACTTTCCATTTCACCATTGATTCACTCTTCTGATCTGAAATGCATTAGCAATTGACATAGGAGTTGTGTTTGTAGTAATTATGATGGATTTTCCGATATGGGTAATGTGTGTTTTGTCCGTTGGTTGGTACATGTCATGCTTAATTAATCTTGTGGTTGTCTGATTGTGGTAGGGACTCGAATCCTAGTCCCATTGCGCGTAAAAGAAATTGCAATAAGCAGAGGGCCGAATGCTAACCTCTAGGGTGGAGTGGATTCTTGGTCATTCATTTAGGAGCTAGTTTGTGCTGGCTGTTGCCTCAAGCTAGCTAATGGCATTGAAGGGGTTTGAGTTTATATGGAAGAATTATAGAACTTCCATAGCATGTTCATTCTCTCGCTATATAATGTGATACGAATCTGCTGGGGAGTAGATCACTCTTAGTGGTATGAGGGCGCCATTTATCATGGTCTAGTTGTTTTAAGAACTCTAGGATTTTGGTTGCTTGTTGTTTAATTTTTATTGTTAATTCCTACCTAGATACAGACTAAGTTGTCTGATATAATATTTTATTCTGCTCATATCTTGATTCCATGTTCAAGGATCATGAACAAAAATGTCTGTTTCTTTCCTAGAGTGAGGGTTCTATTCTATCTTTACATGGTTAATCATCAAGTCAAGCAAAATAGAGGTTCTAACATGGTTAATCATCACTGTAGATCTTAGTTAGAATCTGCAATAACCTGATTTGGATGCAAAACTTCCCCCAAACAGAAATGAAGTTTGCTACAATCATACCGCTAGTATCCGTGGAACTAATGTATGAGGATACAATAATTTTTCTGTAGGCATTTTACTCCCTTACAAATTGCTTTTGTTTCCTGACAGAGTACCATGTAGGATTGGAATCTGTAAATCACCTATAGAGTTGACATCTAGCCAGTTGCTTGCTACTGAGCTATTTCCTGCTTTTGCTGTTAAGCCTCTTCTCTATCCTGGAGTTGTTGCCAAATCCTACTTCAAGGACAAAACCATACCAAACTACGGTAAATTCTTGAAGCTATATGAGTTCACCAAGTCCAAGAAAATCCTCATAGGAACTGAACTTATGCACCTGGAGGTAAATTGTACAGAAAGATCCATTCTTGCTGCAAACATGAATTCGGTTTTCAAATTCTACCTTTATTCATTCATTTATTTTTGTTCTTAAAGTAGATCCTTGCAGGAAGCTACTTAACTGTGGTAGGAGCCTTGTTAGGACTTTTAAGACCAGGAAGAATGAGCCTGTTTGGGACACTTCTTATCATCTGGGGATTTGTCAGAAGAAGATCTGACAAATTGTATCATATCTACCCTGCAGCAATTTTCTTTGCTGCGGTTTGTGCTTTCTTAACTATTAGAAAGGATGTTAGAACACTAATTCGGTGCTTCAGAGCACGGCAGGATGGGAAATCACTGCAATTGAAGGTGAAATACAAGTAAGTTGAGGCTGTCAGAAGAAGATACAACTAGAAGAAGATACAACTACTTGGAGGATCAGCACAGTACCTTAAGTATATGACAAGGTAGCTAAGATCTAACACATTTTCGGATTTTCCTTGTCCTGTTTTCTAGTTGTAGTAAGTCCACTAGTAATTCCATTTCAAATTGGTTGTTATGATTCCATTGATATCCTGGTTCTCATTTTGAAAACAATAGAAAGAATGCCAGAACACTAGTAATCCATAACTTCAGATTATAGGAAGTTCTTGATACATTTATGTACTTTTTCGAGCTTGGTTTGCTAAATGATCTATTTCCTTATTCCTCCTGTTTCGAAAGAATTTGGAACTCCCTTTTCTCAATTGCAGGATCTCTTGATTCCAGTTCCTGTCATTTGCAGTTTGCGCGTAGCACTGTTCGCAGTTTTACTAAAACACTGCGCTATGTGCTAATGAATTGACAGTAGGCGGTTTCGCTCATGAAGTGTGATTTTTCATTTTGGTGTGGATTTGGTGTTGAAGTTAGTACAAGTAATAATAGTATAAATGGAAAAAAATAAAGTAGTATAAGACCATCTCCAGGAAAGTATTTTCTCGGTATTTTTGACAGTGCTATTGGCTGCAGTAGAGTGTTTTCTCGGTGTCATGGCTCTACAAGGAAAGAGAGGGTATCAAATTTTGATACCCGTGTTCCCACTGTTAGTTATTTTAAATAAAAAATAAAAAATGACATGGACCAATGACAGGACGCCACGCGTGCGCGTGCAGGGCTGTCAACGTGCACGCGTGGCGTGCTGTCATTGGTCCGAGTCATTTTTTAAATAATTTTTTTTATAATAAATACTCAAAATAATTTTACAAAAAATATACCATTATTTTTAATTTTTTGAGATCTATAAATTGAGACTAGGTTTGTATTATTTGGACACTAAAAATAATCAGAGTTTTTTACATTTTTTTTTCATTTTTTTCTTTTTTAAATGCCTTTTTTCATAATAATTACTCAAAATAATTTTAAAAAATATGCCATTGTTTTTTATTTTTTGAGATCTATAAATTGAGACTAGGTTTGTATTATTTGGACACTAAAAAAAATCAGAGTTTTTTACATTTTTTTTTCATTTTTTTTCTTTTTAAAATGCATTTTTTTCATAATAATTACTCAAAATAATTTAAAAAAATATTTCACTATTTTTTATTTTTTGAGATCTATAAATAGAGATTGTGTTTGTGTCATTTGGACACCAAAAAAAATCTAAATTGTTTACAATCTTCAAGCTCTTTCATGGATCTTTCACAAAATTATAATTTTTTTTCAAATTACAACTTCCCTAACCAAGCTCAAAATCTAAATATGCGACCTCCGAACACAAACATTTAATAAGAAAAAGAAATGGAAAATATGGTGGGGTATATGATTAAATGATGTGGAAGGGAGAGAAAGTGAATAACACCCTGAATAATCTCCTGCTGTGAGAAGTAGGTGTTATTTGATAATTTGGTTGGGTGTTAAGCTGATGTGGCAGGAGAAAAAGTGAATAACACTCTAAATTTAACACTCACTGCTGTGGATGGTCTAAGAAAACGTCGTAATATAATTTTTTAGTGGTTCTTGTCACGGCGAGGCTTATTGGGTCCCAAAGTTTAGGCATATTGATTGCTGAAAATGAAACTTTTCTGTTTTTTTATGTACTTTCAACTAGCTGCTTTTTGTGCCATGGTACACTAGTATGTTTGGGTTGTTGGTGCGGTGTGGTATACCAGTCGGATGCCAATTAAGCGAGTAGGGTTATTACCAATCATATCTGGTTTGGTCAAATTATTTTGGGATTCTATATTAATCATATCTGGTTTGGGTCAAGTTACTTTTAAATTTTATTCTGATTTGATATTCTCATCTTTTAAATAAAGTTGCTAGTTTGATTATTTTGTGTGAAGAAATTACATCTTGAAAATATTTCACCCTTTAATAGACCAACTCGGTGCGAATAGAATTAGTCATAAATTAATAGACTTAGCGATACCCTTAGCTTATATTTAAAAATAAAATAAGTGAAGTAGATGTTTTCTAATCATTATCATGTTAAGTAATTTACAATTCAAAATTTATTATAAATTTAGAGTATTATAAAAACTCAAACTGATAATTTCATGAGGATTTTATATTTTGCCTTGATATATTACTAATGCGGCAAATGCCAAAGGCAATACTAATACATACACGTATTGTATCGTATGGTATCGTATCAGATTTCTAAATACTTAATATGGACTTCTAAGGAATTCACCATTAAATGCTTAATATGGAATTTCTGTCGTTGTTATATAATCAATGCTCAAATGGCAACATACTGCACGTATCACAGTTCTTTGACAATGACATGATCACGAGAAAATAAAATAGTGATTTTTATCATTTGCTGTCATAGCCTCTATACATTTTTTTTTAAAAAAATTAGAACCTAAAATATTTCAGTAGATAATTTACAAAAAAGTATATTTTATTTTATTTTAATTTTCATGTTACTTGAGTAAAATAAATTTATCTAATGTTTAAAATATATTTTTGCATTAATTTTATTGTAAAACTGTTGAACATTTTATTCATTTTTTATGTAAACCTTTTATTTAAAAATAATATTATTACATAATAAAATATACTGTTTAAACCATTTTAGCATTTTCCTTTGTTTTTATCTTTTCCTATGGACAAGGATTGTTTTTTAAGGTTTAAACTTAAACACTATCTACGAAATCGAATTTTGAATTAGTACAAAAATATCTGCTCCTTTTGACATCGCAGATATGAGTTGGGAGAAAACATAAAATATTTTTTCTGCTCATATTTTAACTAAACTTGTATGTAATACAGTATATTTTATTATGTAATAATATTATTTTTAAATAAAAGGTTTACGGAAAATGCTAAAATGGTCACCCAGAATGGTCACTGAGAATGGGGGAATGACGTGGCAGTGGCTTTTGATGGCAGTTTTG
>NBIL01067779.1:0-19013 GCA_002752925.1 Viola pubescens var. scabriuscula | reverse complement strand
TTTTTCTGGTTTTTTATTTTTTCTCAATTTTTTTATATTTTGCTGGAATTTTTAAAAAGTTTTAAAGATTTTTCCCTCCATTTTTTCAATTTTTATATTTTTTAAAATGCTGACGTGGCTTGCCACATCATTAGACAACGGCCACATGTCAATTATTTAACACCTTAGTTAAAATTGAGTGGCACGGTGGCAACATTGTCTAACGGAGTTAACGTTAGGTGTGTTTTTGTCTAACGGAGAAAAGTTGGTTGCCAAATTGATCACTGCAAAAAGTGAATGACCAAATTATCTAATCTTTATATAAATTTGTTTCAATCCAAATGAATGAACGCATCATACTGTATTAAATAATCAAGAGACTACGTGATACTAATTTATCACGTCATGAGCAAACATGGATAACAACGATGAAATTGAAATTGAATTTCTGAAAAAAGAAGAAAAAAATAAAAAAATAATCAATTATCTCATGGCTGATGGCTGGCGCTGACCCCGCCGCAGCAGCAGCAGCTCCCGCGCGAGGCCCAGACAACCATGCCCACGCCACCACCGCTATCATCATCAATCATCACCTTTCTTTCTCTATTCTTTTACTACTAATTTTCTTACTTAATTTCTTGCTCACTCTCACTTGAATTCGGAATCTTCTTCCTCAACCCCACCCTTAAAAGACGAGAACCTCTCTCTCTCTCTTCCTCTTTCTTCCCCTTTTTTCTAAAAAAAGCAACTCCTTTCTTTCCTTCGTTTCTACCAGCAGCTCTTTTTCTTTTCGCAGAGAAAAAGAAAACAAAAAATGGCAAAAGAGGAGAAGGAAGGCTGCATAGCAATCATCAACAACTCCGTTGTCCAGCTCCAGGTACATATTTTCATATTAATATCCATCTCCTCAGATCTACCTCTTCTTTTACGCTAATCATTGATCCCACATTTTTGTCCATCTTTTCCCTAAATGCGGAAATATCAGGAGAAAGACGAAGACAAGGAGCTGGAGGACGATCACGAGCCGCCCCTTCCCCTCACCTTCACCTCCCGTGTAACCACTACTACTTTTATTTCCCACAAAATTCTAACAATGCTGCTTCCTTTCTGTTCGATTAATGTACAATATTACCATGGCAGGTGTTGTATATGTTGGGAGACATAACTGCAGGCCCGGCTTTCCGGTTCGCGCAATGGCTGGAGTTGGTTCGTAAGCGAAGTGCAAGATACCACCGAACCTCTGGTTTCCCCCACCGCCACCACCGCCTCGATACCATCATGTCCTCTCCCTCTTGGTACCTTCCGCCTCCTCCTCCTGCACATGAACCATATGTTAGCTACATAATTAACTCATAGCACAGAGATTGAACTACTAACCACAACAGATATCGAGCTTCGATTGGTAAACGTAGCATTTCGCGCATCATTTACCCTCAGTTGACGAGAAAATGTCCTGTGTGATCTTTTGATATATTAGAGTTGGCAGTTGATGCAATTTGGCTAGTCAAGACTTGCTAGGAGTCTAAAGATTTCCTAATTTGTTTTCTCGTGTTTGTTCTTGTTGTCACTATTATTATTATAAAAATAACCATATTGTAGCTCACTCATTACATTTGATGTTGAGACTTAATTAAAAGATAATTTTTCCAGAGATAGAAATTGGAAGTTAGGGGGCTCAAACCCGCTACCTAACCCCTCCTTGCTTTCCTAGGAGTACCACTGAGCTACAAGCTCATTAGTGATAGTTAGGTGACATAGCTCATAGAGATTTTGAACTTTGAAAGAGTAAGTGGAAATGTGGAATACTTGGGTATTGCCACAATTAATCAGGTGTTTCTTTTCTGTTTATGGCTGTATCTATATTGAAATGACAGTTGTTCTTTTCGCATTGCTACTCTCATTAATCTTCAGTGGTGAAGAGGCACAAATTGATTCAAAAATTCCACCCCCTGAGCAAGCAACAGAGATCAGTTTGTGGGAAAGGCTTGGTAAAGCGGCTACGTTGGACATTGAGTCTAGCTCATTTTCTTGGGACATGCTTTCTTCTCTACATCACACTGAGCATGGTAGCAGCACTGAGCACTCTGAGGATGAAATGAATGGCAAAGCTCTTGAGGTATAAGCTCGACCTGAACGTAGTGTCTATTTTTCAAGAGCATTTGGCTTCCTTATTTAGTAGAAGTTGGAATTTTGTTGAGTTACGTGTGCACAATAAATGGAGACATCTTTGCATCCTTCTCATACAACTGTTGTTTCGATTCTACTTTGTTAATGTCATGCAACAGTGGCACCCGTATTACTTCTAATAAGATGTTCTGTACGCTCTTTGAAAGAGTAGTACTTTTTCCTTTTCTATAAGTTGAAGAAGATGCCAATGCATCCGTTTCTCTTTCCATCAGCTGCTTCAAATTCCTTTCAGTTGTATGAATGTAGGTAACTGTAAATTCAGGGGGAGTTGTGTTCTTTGCCCTATTCAACCAGCATGGAAACAATGATGCTCATCCTAAGGAAGCAGCTGCCGTCATAAAGTTTTCATCTTCAAGGATGGCCACACAATCAGAACGCCTTGGTTATGAATTTGCAAAGTGGCTTGGAGTCCAAACTCCACAGGTCACTGCTATAAACCTATAATTTTGTGATTTTCCAGGACTGAGCACACTCCACTCTTTTGTTGAAGATGCTGCCTGGCCTTGAACCTTTTCCACTACTCTGGTGAAACTTTCAGGCTAGAGTCATTCATAATTGCAGTTCAGAGTGGCTTCAGATTAAGGAAGCTGCAGAGAAAGCAAGAGTTACAGCTAGTTCAGAAGGAGATGAAGTTGGTGAAGTGACATGTTCTGAGCTTTTAGAAGCTCTTGAACTTAGCCGGTGCCTTCTGCTGATGAGGTGACCACAGATTCTTGTTTATGTATCATGTTTTTTCTGGTGGCTTGAGCAATTAAACCTTTTGTACTTTTTTCAGTTTTTAACTTTAAGGACAAAAACCTTCAAAAACTGAATCCCGTTTCTTTTCTATGGGAACTTTTTACTTTAAGCTTTTTAAAGTTACTACATTGCTAGCTCGTTTTATCAATTTCTCTGGTCCCCACCCATGCACCACCATACAGTGACCAGAGTAGGATCTGCAGTATGTCAGAGGCATTGCGATCCAGAAGTAAACATGGTGTGTATGTTTCCATCTACTGAAGGCCAAACCTTTTTTTATTTAATTTTGCAGTTACGTTCATGGATCTCCTTTACTGGAAAGCTCCAGTGCCTTTGATCCAAAAGAGAATGCAGAGAAAATGGCCGCAGGTCTTGGCAGGGTCTTCATGTTGGACCTTGTCATCAGAAATGAAGACAGATTCCGTTGTCGAGAGCTAAAATGGCGAGGAAATCCAGCAAATTTATTGATGGCTGATGGCACAATCTCTGGAAATGTTAATGCATTGCAGAATGCTTTTGATTCTGCTATTGATCGATACCGACCCCTGGTGATTAGAGCTCTCCAGAAAGATAGAAGGGCAACTTCTGTGGATAGCAAATTGAACTCCCATAGTGCAGTGGTGGTGGTAGCTCACGACTCTGATCTTTCAGATGTTACAGAATCTCCAACATCAGTCAAGATTCCAAGAAGTCGAACTCAGGATGCACCAGTGCTTTCTGGCGTCCACATTGTTGCTATCGATTCTGGGGTTCCTCGCCGACCTCCAGCTGTGAAACGAACAAATGACCAAGCAAATTATCCTAAATTGGTCGAGTTACTTCTCAACTGTTCTGATTATGTTTCGAACTTGCTGTATGAGATAACAGGTGGAAAATTAGGATCCCCTCCAATGAAAGACGTTGAGTCTACTGATATATGGGTGACAGAATCAAGTTCAGTTGTTCAGGAATTTCGTTGTGGGTTTCGTGCTTCTCTAAGAGATCTCCAAGGTTTCCATATTTTCCTTCTCACTCTTCACCAGAAACTGGATTGTTTGTTGCGGTCATTCTTGAACATCTCAAATAAATCAACGCCAACGGACTTTGACAAAGAGGATTTAACAGTTCCTGAGTCACCTTTAAATGGAGTTGTTCGCTGCTGTTCTCCAAGTAAAGATCGCACTTTTAATGAGTTCCATCCAGACTTTAGTGATTCAGTAACTCCACGATCACTATCCTCGGGGAACAAAGAAAGTTCAGACTCCGTTTCTCCATCGTCAAGAGAAAACTGGCATGGAAAATTCTCCAAAGGGAGCGCAGAGTCTGTTCGTAGCCTGCGTTTGACAATGAAGCTCCGTGACATTCATAAGTCTGCCAAGGTTAGTCTATTAAGGAATATGGATTTTGCTGTTGAACTCATGCCCTTACTTTACTAGACATGCATGACTGATTTTTGCACTAATAAATGTCCAGTTGAAACCCAACTGCTCACAAAGCATTACTTGTTCTAAACATGATTCTTTTTCTAACCAAGATACTTAATTCATTTTTTCCATTTAATTGTCCTTGGAAAAAATGGATTTGGTGAATTCTCAAGCATCTACCTCCTATCCATGTGTGATGCAATACCAAAGGTGTGGTATGATCTGCAAGTGTTTAAGGGTCAACACTGCACAAAAGTTTTGAAATGGCTGTCTTGAACTGTGAAATCATATAACTATATTTCTTGCAAAACCTTTGCCTCTCACAGCAGGGAGAAAATTCCCAAAAAGGCATTATTGCAGTGTCATAAAAGAGAAGGTAGGATAGTAATGCTGACTTCGTAAGCCTGGCTATTCAAATACGAATGAGAGAAATCAGAAAAATCATTTTGGGACAGTGAAATGCTACATATCAATGGAAAAAGAAATGAAATGGAGATTGGGTAGTTTTATTTGATCAAATGGATGTGAGGATCTACACTTAAAAACAGATTGAAGCACAATTTTATTTTTACTTTTCTGGGAGAAAGGGAACAGAGGAAAGCATTGATAACCGTTGAAGACATATGGTTTGACTTTGAACTTACCCTGCGGGGTAGTGTTTTGGACATGGTACGGACAGGAATCGTCTGGATGGTGTCACACCCCATTGATGTTCTTGAACTTAGAACTGTAACACTACCACTCCCTCTAGTTTGAGCCTGATGTTCTTTTGCAATTTAAGAAGTATCCATGGATTTCTCCTGTTAAAAGGAAAGTGTCCAAGGATGTGGTACCTGCTTCCTCCTCATCATGAAAGAATTCAAGGTGTATTAGTTCTTGTATTTTTTTTCATGTGCAATAAAGACTGACTACCATTGTTCCCATTTCTTAATTTGAGAATAGGATAGGATAGCTTATAGGTTTGATTGGTAGAATGTAATATTTTAGCAAAAGAAATAAATAAGAAAATGCATATTATGCTTTTCCTTTTGTTACTGAGCATAAATTCTCTTGTTTAAGTAATGTGTTGTTTAGTTACTACCTTACTTTACTTGAAGTTTTAACTTCAAAGAAATGCATTAGAATTATACTTATCACATTATACTAACCAGGATCAAATAAATAAATAATGCAGTACTATGGAGTGAACAATGTCGTTACTATGTGAATAGTGATAGTAACTATTGATGTAAGGGCAGTGACATTAGTTGATTTCCCCCCCTTTGATATGATGCTCTAATTTGGTATCAGTTTTGTCTTTGTTATTGACAGGTTGATGCTGAATCAATCAAAGAACTGGAACAATGGAATGAAATGCTTAGGAATGAGGCTGTCAAACTTTGTCAGGATAACAACTTTAACCCAGGGTTTTTTGAGGGCAGTGATAATAACTGTGTTGTTGATGCTTATGAATTGAAGGTATTGTCTGTTATTTTTAGTAGTTTCCTGCAAATAATATGATGTGCTACTTTCCTTTTTACTCGTAAAAATATACGAGCTCCCTTTCCACAACCTTCTTTTTCTTTTATTTCCTTTTGAGAAAACTTTTTGTTTTTACTTTTAATATAATTTACAGGTCAGACTAGAGCACATTCTTGAGAGGATATCACTGATTTCTGATGCTGCAAATACAGAGAGACCATCAGCAATTACAGCTAGCCTGTTCATTGGTGGGGCCCTGGCTGCTAGATCTTTTTACACTTTGCAGCATCTGGGAATTACACATATATTGTGTTTATGCGCCAATGAAATAGGACAAGAAGAGTCTCAGGACAACGAAAAATTTACCTACAAAAACTTTTCTGTAAGTGAACTATTCTTTTTATTTTGCTAGGTTCTTACCTGTGTGGACATGTTTTTATGCATTTAGCTACAGCTGCATCAGTTTCCTCAGATTTCTCTCCGCTATACAAGTCCTGAAACTAAGAACTTATTAAGGATAGTAACATTATGCTTCTTTGCAATCTTTTGTCCTTTTCTTTGCCATGTCCTTTTTTTCATTTGTTATCCTATTAAAAGGAATGGCTGTGTACTGTAACTATACATCCTCGAGATGGTGATATTTCTGATACCATGGACATGTAATCAGAATTTCAAACTCCTTGCCTGGAATCAGTTTCCTATGTATGTTTGGAGTGTTCTTCTCAATGGCTAACAACTTTCTAACTTGAACAGATAGATGATGAAGAGGATACAAATATCAGCAGTATCTTTGAAGAAGCTTCTGATTTCATCGATCATGTTGAGTCAACTGGTGGAAGGGTTCTAGTTCATTGCTTTGAAGGAAAAAGTAGAAGTGCAACCTTAGTTATTGCATACTTGATGCTTAGGAAGTAAGTAAATTATGAATTGCTTGGCTAGCTTTTGACCTCCATGTCTTCAACTGTAGACATCATCATGATAGCGTTGTATGTTATATTCCTTTCATAAAACACTTTATTCATGGTGCAGGAAATTAACTCTTCTGAAAGCATGGAATACACTAAGACAAGCTCACCGCCGAGCTCAACCCAATGATGGATTTGCGAGAATTTTATTAGATCTTGACCGCCAAATCCACGGGAAAGTATCCATGGAATGGCAACGAAAGAAGCCAATGATGAAAGTCTGTCCCATTTGTGGGAAGAATGCTGGCCTGAGCAGCAGCTCACTGAAGCTTCATTTACAGAAATCACACAAGAAGCTATCATCAGGGAGTGTTGACAGCGCAATGAACATGGAGATACAAAAGGCTCTGGATGCGTTAAGAATGACCCGTAGTGGGAGCGTCAGCCCTACGATGAGACAACCACATGTCGTCATGGAGGTTTAGATGGAGCAGAGATCATTGTACGTGCCCAATTGAGGCCATTGTTCTCAATTCAAATAGATTTGCACCCAATTATGAAACCCGAAGGGGGTTCTTGCTTGAATGATGACTTTTGGGTTCCCACGCATGGTAAGGAGGAATCAAGTTTGTAAGCCTCTCAGACTTTGTTTGTTACACCAGCACGGCTGGCGATTTGGTATGTGTAGGTTGAAGATGTACACTAGTCTGTATAATGAATGGCTTCCGAATAGATTTGTGAAACCGTTTCAACACGATGATACCGCCAAGGCATTCTTAATTATGCATAATAATACATTCCATGAACATACAGGTTTATTAGGCAAAGACAGCTGAAAAAACATCCTACAATCTAACATTTGACTATTCAAGCTATTTCCATGTTGCCATTACATCGTTGAGGGCTGAGACCCATCCAGTAACAAATCGATGGCTTCGAATTCCACTGCCGTACCAAAGTAGTCTTTTCAATAAAAACAGACTACGTCTATATAGCAAATTGAAATCAAAATCAAAAGATAGTACAACATACTAGCGAAGGTTACTGTGAATCACGACAACCCATCTTCTACACAACAGACAGCACATCGGGCAGAGGGTCGGGAGCACCACTGCTACCATTAAGCACGATGACTTTCCCATCAGAATCAACATCCACAATGACTGAATCACCCTCCTTGATCTCCCCCGCGAGCATCTTCTCAGCCATGCTGTCTTCCAAGAGTCTCATTATAGCTCTCCTCAAAGGCCTAGCACCATAGCTTGGATTATACCCTTCATCAACCACCCTCTCCCTAAACCTCTCCGTCACTTGAAGCTCTATTTCCTTCACCTTCAGCCTCTCAAACACTTCCCTCAACATTATATCTGCTATGTCCTTAACCTCCAGTTTAGTGAGCTGTCGGAAAACGATCATCTCATCCAATCTATTCAAGAATTCTGGCCTGAAATACTGCTTCAATTCTTCTGTCACCAGACTCTTGATCCTGTTGTAGCTGCTATCCTTCTCGTCGTAATCAAGGTCAAATCCTATCCGGCGTCCTCCCTTTTCAATAACACTGCTTCCAACATTTGAAGTCATTATCAAGAGTGTATTCTTGAAGTCCACAGTTCTACCCTTGCTGTCTGTCAGCCGTCCATCTTCAAGAATCTGAAGCATCATGTTGAATACATCAGGATGGGCCTTCTCGATCTCATCAAAGAGAACAACAGTATATGGACGGCGACGAACAGCCTCAGTCAACTGACCACCCTCAGTGTAACCAACATATCCAGGAGGTGAACCAATTAGCTTGGAGACCGTATGTCTCTCCATGAACTCACTCATGTCAAGACGGATCATAGCTTCTTCGGAGCCAAAGTAGTAGGCAGCTAAAGCTTTGGCCAGCTCCGACTTACCTACACCAGTTGGACCAGAAAAGATGAAACTAGCAATTGGCCGATTGGGATTCTTGAGTCCAACACGGGCCCGCCGGATAGCCCGGCTGATGGCTTTGACAGCTTCATCCTGGCCAATAACACGCTTGTGGAGGGTCTCTTCCATCTTCAGAAGCCTATCAGATTCATCAGATGATACTTTCTCTACAGGAATTCCAGTCCAAGAAGAGACGATGTGCTGGATGTCAGATTCATGGACCATAGGGCCTGTATCTCCTGCCTCAGTCTCAGCTTTGCTCATTTCCTTGCCTTTCTCCACAATAGCTGCAATCTGTGCCCTAAGGTCCATTTCCCGGTCTCGTAACTCTCCAGCCTGCTCAAAGTAAAGTCTTGTATAAGCTGCAGTTGAATTAATAAAGAATACTAAACAAGCATAAAGAAGAAAGAAACAATTTGCAGCCACGTAAGGTAACACAGAATCACCTAAGATGAATGATCCACTGCTGAAGAACTTAAAAATTGACAAACTTGGAGACAGGTAACTTTATTTGCAAAATCATCACCCCACCTTCATGGGTATAGAAGAGCATAGTCCTAAAAAACCACCTAAACAATGGGAAAGAACTAGGAAAACATAACACCTATGATAGGTCTCTCAACACAATACGTATGTGACAAGTAGGTCTTTTTATCACGCAACTTTTTCCTTTACTACAGAGTTTTGATCTCTTACGGGTAGGTCCTCCATTAACTTCCGCTTCACTAATGACTAAACTGGCTTCTTTGAAACCCCTACTTAGACTAGCATTTGCTGCCGCAGAATAAACTAACTTTAAAATAGGATAACATGCTCGATAAGGCATGAGCTCAAATATCATAAGTGTCCTCATAAGAACGTCCACGAATCTGACCAATTACTCTACGCGCTTTGTGGGCAGACATACTTATATATCGACCTAAAGCAGATACCACCTTTTCAAAGTCTTGGCTGCGGACAGCTTCATCCTTCTCCTTGGTGATCTGTCTGACCTCTTTCTCAAGCTCTCTCGCCTCCTCAGGGACCTGAACACACAGGTCATGTAAGATGAAGAAAACTTACTTTAAGGTCTAACACGATGATCTCATAACTTGAACTCATCATTACCTGTGCGTGACGAAGGCGAACACGAGAACCAGCTTCATCAATTAGATCAATTGCCTTATCAGGCAGAAAACGATCACTGAAAGACATGGAAAAACCAAATAAACACAGACAGCAACTATGCAAAAAAAAATGCTACCTGAAATCAGGTGCAGAGAAGTATCAACACAATTCTAGGGGAACCATTTCCAAGAAAATAACAGCTACTTGGCACAAGATTCCTTGGTAGTATTCTGTATAAGCTAGATTACACTACTTTCTCATTCTTTGTAACGTAAAAAATAATCAAAACACAAGAACTAGACTCATGGACAGTTCCCCTAAACTAATTTTTGCAAGTAAGATGCTAGGCATTTCATTGCTTAAATACCATACCATAAATGTTTTAGCATCCACAGGAAATTCTCTTCGAGCTACTATAGCAGAAAGCATGTAACCATAGCGTACAAGTTTAAAATAAATAAGATGCAAGAATGGTATGTGGATCCTAATCCAATACCAGGAGGCGCTGGTTAGCAGAGCAGTTTAAAAAAAGTGAACAAATGGCTAAAGTATCACTGTGGAGCCCAAATACACACTTTAACCTAATTTTTAAGAGCAAATGTCTATGCAATCAGTAAGTGTTTATAACGAACATCGGCAACATGGTAGTAAAACAATATTGAAGGGAAAATCTAAAAAAAAAATCTACTTTCAATATTAAAAATATTAATATTGAAATATTAATAGAGGGCGAAATCGAAGTACCTGATATACTGGTATGACAACTGTGCAGCAGCTACTAGAGATTCATCTGTGTAACGAAGCTTGTGGTGGATCTCATAACGTTCACGAAGCCCTTTTAGAATCTGAATAGTTTCATCTACAGTAGGCTCGGGTACTTTGACAGGCTGGAATCGCCTTTCTAAAGCTGGGTCCTTCTCAATGTGCTTTCTATATTCATCAAGTGTTGTAGCTCCAATACACTGCCAATAAATCAAAAATGAGTGTCAATAAGGACCATTTGGGCCACAAATAGGGATGGTCACCGAATTACCGAATTTCCAAACCGAAATTTTTTCTTATTCGGTTCAGAAATTAACCCAATTATTTTTTCAGTTTCGGGAGTATACCGAACTGAGGTTCGGTAACTCATAATAAAAATTCAGTATACCAAATTTCCCGATTTATTTTGTGTATATATATTTTGCTAGTCATTTTACCTGATGATTTTGTATAATGATTTATCTTAGAGTCTAGACATTGATAACTAATTGGAAGGCCAATAAATAAGAAAATATTTATGCTAAGAATGATCATTGTTAGGGTCATTGCACTATAACCTCAATTAAGTTTACGTTATCATGTTTTCTATCAAAATACTGTGTCGAATTAGGTCTTACACTGCACATGTTTGCTTGCTTTTAATTAATCAAGCAAAAAGATAAAAAATACAGAGTTTTGCATGTAAAGTATGTTGATATTTGTGAACATTCTGTCTTGAATTTCACTGTAATTATAAAATATTAATTAATGTTATGTTTTGAATTAAATTTTGGTTAATTTGGATGACCGAATACCGAACCAAATTTATTTCGGGAATTTTGGTTCGGTACCTATAACTTATTAAATAGGATCGGTAATTGAGATTTGCTAATTCGGTTAACCGATTACCAAACCAAAATTGCTAAAATTTACCGAACCGAACTGAATGATCACCCCTAGCCACTACAAAGGCAGTAAATTTGAAACATTTGTAACAGGTGAGAAGTGAATAATGTAAGGAAGAGCACGGAAATTCCAAATTTAATCATACTTGCTACACCCAAACAATTGTCGAAGTAGTACATACATCAGGTACTTAGGTCCCAAGTCTCAACATTGATAAAAAGACTAGTTGCAACTATTTAGAACCCTATCCGTGATAAATAACAAACCTCATCCAGGATGAGCACAAAATAGACTGAAATCAAAATGAACATAAGAGTCGTGTAACTATAAATTATACCTGCAATTCACCTCTTGCGAGAGCCGGTTTCAAGATATTAGCAGCATCAATTGCACCTTCTGCTGCACCAGCACCAATCAAGGTATGCACCTCATCAATAAACAGAATTATTTCATCACTTTGCTTGATTTCCTCCATTAGCTTCTTTAACCTTTCCTCAAACTCTCCACGATATTTTGTTCCAGCAACAAGAAGACCCATATCTAGGGTAATAACCTACATTTCGCCAAAAACAACCCACTTATGAAAAAAAAATCAACAGAAAAAGAAAAGGATCCTAAATTATATTGAATCATCCCTTCAACACACTCATCTCATGTGTGCACCCCCACTCTAGCATTTATGGCTAAAGAAAACAATTGTTAACAATACAGTAAGTAGGGATTTCGAAATTCCAACTTTTATATAAATCTAATATACTTGAACATGATAACATGTCGTTATACAAATGGATGAAAATGAATGGTAGAAATCACTCCAATCATACAGTTAACAGTATCATGAAGGTTAGCACCAGAGTTCTTCAATAAGCAATGAAATTCATATTTAGTAGTTGCGACCACATTCAAACCTGAAAGCATGTAAAAACAGACACCTACCTTCTTTCCCTCGATGGTTTCAGGAACATCACCACTGGCTATTCGTTGAGCAAGACCTTCTGCAATTGCTGTTTTCCCCACCCCTGGTTCTCCAATTAGACAAGGATTATTTTTAGTTCGCCGACCCAAGATTTGGACAACTCGTTCTATTTGTGGCTGCCTTCCAACAACAGGATCCAGTTTACCCTGATACAACAAAGGCGACAGTTGAAAAACGAGCCCCATAATGGAAGTAGAAGCAGATGTGCAGTTCATTGTAAGCATAAAGTAGAAATAAGAGGCATTGACATAAATTACCTCCTCTGCAAGCTTAGTTAAGTTAGTTCCATACTCTTCAAGTGTCGGCATCTTATTGCTACTGCTTCCTGGTCCAACAGTAGAACCCGCCAAATTTTCAGTGCTCTCACCAACCATGCGAATTACCTAATAACAAGAAGCTTTATCTCAGTAAACTTTACCACAAAAACATTGAACTTCATTGATGAAACATTAAATTCATAAATGACATAGATGCAGTACTTGCCTGTGTGCGAATATTACTAGGATCAGCACCTAGGTTCTCAAGAACACGAGCTGCAACACCTTCACCTTCCCGCAGCAGCCCCAGAAGTAAGTGTTCAGAGCCAATGTAGTTATGACCTGAAAGGATAGTGGATGTTGGATCCTCGAGTTAGAGTGACACTGAATTCTTAAAGCACTACAAAATCAGAAATGGTAAAACAAGTACAAATGCAGTTAATGTTCCATGGACCCAAAGAGGAACTCAAAACGCTATCAACTTAAACAATTTCAACATACAGTATAAATACAATCCAGAAGCACCACTGACACCTACTTTAGAAAAAACTGCAACAATGCCCTTGGAGCATAACTTAGTGGAAACTGTCAAAGATGAGGGAAAAGAACAAAAAGAAATTATGAGTCCTACCGAGTTGTCGGGCTTCCTCGAGTGACAGTTCCAAAACACGCTTGGCACGTGGAGTGAAAGGAATCTCCACGGCAACAAATCCACTTCCTCTACCAATGATCTTCTCCACCTCAACACGTGCATCTTTTAGATTGATTCCCATAGACTTGAGAACTTTTGCAGCAATCCCAGTTCCTTCACCAATTAAACCCAAAAGGATTTGCTCTGTGCCAACAAAATTGTGACCCAGACGTCTTGCTTCCTCTTGGGCAAGCATAATTACTTTGATAGCTTTTTCCGTGAAGCGTTCAAACATTGCCCTGGGTACAAATCGCTTAGCTTTTCGCTGCCTGGGAGAGATTGTGATTGCGACCATAGATTGGAAACTTTCACCCCGTCTTACCAATGTATCTAAACAGTTAGAACCTCGCAACCCTGAATATCCTCTCATTACCAAAGAAGGGGTACGTAAACTACACATCATTTGGGCAGAGACACATCTCGACTTTCCAGATTCTTGCAACTGACCATGGCCAAGGCGTGGAGCTTCAGCAGGGATAGTGGTCGAATGGACTAGAAGCCTAGCCATGTTCTGCAAAGTGCCAGCAAGTTGGGGGAATATGAAGTTAGCATACTAGAAACTAAAATTCAGCACAAAATAACAAGGTGATGTAAAGAAAAGTATCATTCGGAACATATACTTAGAGTTAACAATTAACTACCCCTAAAAGCCCAAAAAGAATCACGTTAAGCTTGCACCGCTCACATACTATCTCAAGTTGCTTACAGTTAAATAAAAGATACTTCCAAACAATTATCTGAATAACAGAGTTGCACAATAATAAGCATATTATCTTTAAGAACCCTAACAGCTAAATAAGTACCATACTAATGAAATACAGCTACGCTACAGCAACCCAGATAAGCATACGAAGAACAACTTCCATATAAGTAGCTGACAAAGCTCAATACACGAAAATCTATCAGTCCATATCCAGGAAAAAAACACGCACCAGCAACCAAACACAACCTTAAACGGAGGTTAAAACACAGTAGAACCAAGCAGAATCAGATGATCAACCGAAAAGAAACCCTAAATTACTATCCATAAAAAGTAACTCCAAATCCCTAACTCAAGATAAGGAACATACCGAGGTTATCGATAAATAGAAGGAATGGAGAATGGAATGTTGGAGAGAAAGAGGGAGAGGAGGGGGGAGGGGGAGAGAGAGAGAGAGAGAAACGAAGACCGGCTAAGAAAAGAGGGGTAGATAAATAGATGTGGTTCCTGATATCAGACGGAATTTTCTTACCCTTTTTTGAGTTTTTCTCTTCCTTTTATTTTTATTTTTATTTTTCTCTCTTAATTTGTTTAGTTTTTAGAACACGTCACTGTAGCAAAGCCGTACACGATGACGAGAGGCCAAACACCCAACTAGTTTGTTCACGAAGTATTCACCAAACATGAGTACAAGACTAATTAACTCAAATATTCTGACCAAAAAATAAAAAAATAACATGGTAAATTCTAAAAATCTCTTAATTTTGGCATTCTCACCTGCCAAAAAGTAACAGTAAAATTTTAGATTCGAGTCTTATCTTCGTCTATAAAATGAAAAGAAAAGTAATTTTTACCTTATCTCTCTATATGACGATCAATACTCTCAAGATTAATTTCCATCTAATGGATTCAGACATTCTCGTGGTTTACGCCTGAAAAAATTATCTTAATTGTTTTTTAGATATGCAAGTATTCCTAGTATTTATGTTCATAAACTTACTGGATCATGACTAATTGTTTTCATCAATTGATCCATTTAGACGTTAAAATGGTCTCGAAAATGTAATAGATTTTAATTTTTTGATAAATTGAGGTGGAATTCGAATCTGAGTTTGAATCTCTACTAACACTTGTACCTATTAGTAATAGATTTTAATTGGCTTAGAAGTAGAACCACTTGTTTTAATTTACTAACTTAAATTTAGATCTAGCAAACCAAAATAGGCAATTTTAGTAGATCTTAACAAAATTAACTATCCATTACCATTTATGACCAAAAAGAATCCTAAAGAAAATTGAGGAATAAAATAAATAGTCTTTATATCACGTTACTGTGGACCTCGTTTAAAAGAATACGTAGTATAATTAGAGGACTAACTAAAAAAATATTGGTTGGTTTTAAAGTGAGGTATATAATTTTGATGTTTGGAAAGCAAAATGAAAAATAGATACTTGTAACTTGCAGGGCCTTAAATTTTTTTTAAGAAAAATAATAAATATCTGTGCAGAGTGCAGACCCAAGTCGGCTGCTAAAACTTGGCTTTGCTGTCAAATTTAGCACCATCTTTTTCATTTCTCAATTACATTCACATGTTTTTTTCTAGTATTTCTTGTTTCCTTTGTTATTTTCCAATTTTGTTGTCAAAAGAGTCTTGAAGGCTTTGGGCCCATGGACCCATGGGCTACACATGTTTGAAATTAGAATAAAACAAAGTTGTGGTACTATGAAAACAAAAGACATCTTTAATGTATTTTTCTTTTATTAATTATTATTTATATAATATCATGTATCGAACCCATAATTTATTTTATAAAAAAAAAAAACCATACACTAAGCAGATATGTTTTGAATTTAATTACTCTTTAATTTCTTCTTTGATCCAATCACAAGCATACCATTTCCTAAAGTTATTATTTTGTATAAAATAAAATTGTGACAGAACAAAAAAGTTATTATAAGAAGAAGGTTAAGAGTTAGTTTGGACGCTTTCTAGAAAAGCAAAAAATTGACAAAATTGTACTGTTTTTTGGAAATGGATACATTTTTGTGGTATGCTTTGATTTTCGACAAATTAAGCACAAATATATATATGGCTAAAAATTACACCACCCCAGCGGCCCAGCGGATGACGGGTTAGTTAACTTCGCCAGTTGGCCTTCAACATTCATATGCATTACTCATTACTCGTTGGTGGCGGAGTTTGAAATTTCTTTGGGTCAATTTTTTCCCCTTTTATTGAGCAAATATAGAAGATCAATGAAAATAAAATAAAATTTTAAAAGACTATTATCACAGAATTTAAATTTTAAGAAGTAAATAAGAAGTTTTAAAGCGAAAAGAATAGAATTTTAAAGAATATTATGGGAAAACTAAAATTTTAGGAAGAAAAAAATATGAATGATTAAATTAACAAAAAAGAAATTTAAGGGTTGTTACCCGTAATAGAAAATTTTGAGAGGTAAATATGAATGATTAGGACAAAAAATTAAATCTCTAAGAGTTATCACGAGAGAAATAAAAAATTTAAGGTGCAAATGTGAATGATTTGGGGGCGTTGGGTTAGTGGCCCACAAGACATCATTCTACTTCTTTACGTAGATGACATGATCATCATTGGAGATGATATCTTTGGTATTTGTAAGCTCAAATCCTCCCCGAGTTAACAATTTGAGATGAAAGATTTGGAGAATTTCAGATATTTTCTCGGCATCGAGGTAACAAAATATTTTGATGGTTATTTTTTATCTAGAGCAAAATATGCATCTGACCTGTTGTCTCGAGTTGGCATTTTCGATTGCAAAATTGCAGATACTCGTCTTGAATCCAACATTAAATTTCACCCAAATGATGGGGAACTTCTTTCTTTCTGATGTCACCCTTTATCCCCAATTTGTTGGAAGTCTCATTTACCTCACAGTCACTCGTCCCGATATTTCTTATTTCGTGCACCTTCTCAGTCAGTTTATGGCCACTCCTAGATCTGATCACTTTGCCGTAGTGCTTCGCATCCTACGCCATCTCAAAGGCACTATCTTTCATGGCCTTCATTTTTCATCTCACTCTACCTTGCAGTTGCAAGCCTACTCTGATGCTGATTGGGTAGGTGTTCCAACTGATCGACGATCCACTACTGGATATTGTTTCTTTCTCGGTGACTCACTCATATCATGACGTAGTAAGAAACAAACAGTTGTTGCTTGCTCTAGTACTGAAGCCAAATATCGAGCACTTGCAGACACCACATCCCAATTGATTTGGCTTCGATGGCTCGTAGCTGATATGAGAGTTCCTCAATCTCAAACTACTCATCTTTACTATAATAGTCAAAGTGCAATCCTTATGTGTACATACTCTTGTAGTATAAATACTCCAATAGTTGTACAATTATATTCATTCAATAATATACAATTATTCGTTCATTTTGTCATTTCTAACAGTATTGTTCTTGGTTTTGCTTGCTTTTGTTTTCTGCTCATTGTCTCTGTTTTTACTAGGTCATGCATTCGTGGTTATTGACTTTTTATTTCTTGCAGGGTTGTTTTTTGTTGTTGTTTGTGTTCAAATTGGTCGTTGCATGCGGTCGTTTCTATTCTTTTGCTCATCAGTTGTTTTGACCGAGGTGTGTTGTGTTCTAAATTTTTTGTTCATTTTACTTGATTTTTGTTAGTTTTTTTGGTTGTTTTTATTATCTTTTTTGTGTTTTGATGGAATGTTAAGTTTGTGGTTGTTGATTTCAGGCCTATTTGTTGTTGTTGTTCGTCTCAGTGCTAGGTTTTTCTTTTTGTTGGCTTGCTTTGGTGTCTTTGTGTCTTTGGATATCAACGGTGACGGAGGTGTGTATATATTTTTTTTTGCAAATTATTTACTGTTTGTTGCAGTTGCAGCCGATGTGTGTTATTGATGATTTGGTTTTTCTTGGGGTCTTTGGATGTTGGTTTGTTGGTGTGCTGGGTGTTTATTTTATTCTTGTGGTTTCTGAATTTCAATTTGCTTTATAATCAAATTATTTCTTCATGTTGGTTGGCTTTTGTTATTTTTTTTGTTGTTCTTATCACTCTCTTCATGTTTTGATGGAATGCTATATTTGTTGTTGTTCATTCTAGGTATGTTTGTTGTGGTTGTTTGTCTCATCGCTAGGTTTTTGCTTTTTGCTACCTTGCTCTAGCGCCTTTTGTTTGTTTGGGCATCAATGGTTGTAACAAAGGTGTGCTTTCTTTTTTGTTTTCTATTTCTTCGCTGTTTGTTGTAATTGTTGTTGGCTCGTGTTGTTGGTTGTTAGTTGTTTCTTGATCCTGGTTTCTTCTGATTCTCTATTTGCTCTAGGTTAACCAAGAGTGCCCTGTTTTGCTAGTTTGATTGTTGTTGTTCTCCATTCTTTAGTCATTTGCTTTTGTATTTCTGTTGATGTTTTTTTTTTTTTCTGTTATGACTTTTTTTCTACCTCAGCAAGCTCCTCGTCTACTTTTCACAAATTGAAGTACTGACCTTTATAAACAAGGACAACATGGGTAGTGAAGTGTGTTTACTCACCAAAATGAATTTATTTTTTAATAAAACGCATGATATTAAAGACCCAAATCTGAATTTTCTCAACTGTGTTACAAGCTAAGGCATTCCGTTTTGTATTCAAATTGGATTAGTGTTAAACCAATGTCGACCTCATATTTCTTCCTCTCTTTTTTCACATTAATAAATAAGATTTTATTTTATTTTGATTGATTATTTCATATATCTCTTTTTTTCGTAGATTTAGTTTATACCTAAGAAATTGTTGTGTTATGGTTATTTCAGATTTTTGAATGATGAAAAAGAGTGACTTGACTTTGATTCTAACGTATAAAACTCATTGGAGTTCGTCATGTCAGATTGATGATGTTCAAGCTGCCTACAAATAATCTACTTTTACTTAAAAGCTACTACTACTTTCTGCAGGTTATTTTTGTGTACCGTTGAAATACTTTCGTTACAGCCAACATATTGACCTCAGGCATGACATATCTGTTGGATATTTTGTTAAATGATTTAAATTCTTATTGTTTTGAATGAG
>NBIL01067764.1:0-16586 GCA_002752925.1 Viola pubescens var. scabriuscula | reverse complement strand
AGAATAACAATTATGTTGGGAATTAAGCCAAACCTTGAACACCTTGTGCTCCGCTACCAACTGATATGATCCTCGTTGCCTAGACTCGCATAAGTGATGATCTAGTTCTTTAATAGGCTTGGCACATGGAATTATAACGTAAGATCCCACCTTATAGCTTGCTTACGAAGGAATCCACCCTCAGACTTGCTCTTTTGAGTCTTTGATGAAGTGAGGTTAGGCAAGAGTCCACTCGCCTCGTTCGTCCCTAACGAACCCTGAAAGGAATCCACTCTTTAGCACACTGAATACTTGACCGGCCACCAAGGAATCGATTCACAAGAGATCCACTTGTTAATTATTCTTCCAATTTTAAATCGAGTCCATGATTCCTCACGCTTGAGTCCACAAACACAACGATCGAATCCACGAACGTCAACACGCTACCCCATGCACCTCTCACGCTTGAGTCCACAAACGCCACGCGAGTCACGCCCTAACCGAGTCCACGGCTAAGTTAAGACAAGAACGGCTTGCTCCAGAGAGAGATGAGAGAATGGAATGGAAATTTGGTAAAGTGATGAATTGGGGGAAAACTCTTCTATTTTTATTAATGAAATTCGCTGCCTTTAAATAGGCTCCAATAATACAAGTTTTAACCTAGCTATGAGTCGTAATCCGACTAGAAGTCCTAATTCGACTAGGAATAGAAATCCTATCTAACAATTAACTTCAATAACTAAATAGCTAAATAATAATTAATTACAAACTAATTAATTAAATCCTTTAGAACCTTCCTCTGACTTGGCTCGGTCATGACTTCATCTTGGTCCGACTCGCATTGACCCATGGCTCGATCAATGCGGTCAATGCGCACGAAATTGTACACATGAGCCACTTCGAATCCTATCGTCTGTTTTCCTTCAAACTTGGACACATTCTTCCTAAGACCTCAAATGATCTTGTATTTAATCCAGAACTCTTATCGGAGTCAGTTTTGGACAGATTGGCTCGTGTAGTCTTGACGGACACTAGGCACGCCTTGTGCGCATGCGCCATGCACGTATCTTGCCTTTGCGCACTCTATCTCCATGCACTGGTCTTCATCTTCATCCGGTGTGCACGAATTAACCTCACTTGCCCCTTCGTAGTCCTCTTAGCTTGCTCCCTCACATACCTCCACTCAATGACTGCTTGTGGCTCGGTGTAAATGCGTGCTATCCTCTCTAGGGTTTGTGTAGATGCTAGGATCGCATCAGAGAGGGCCTATGATGACTACAATCATGAGCACGGGCTAGGGAGCAAAGATGAAGAACATCACGGGTGAAGTGACCTTAGGCGTGAATCGACTCAACCACCTAATTCACATAAAGATGATCGATACTTTGATCACACATGTGGGTGGTATGAAGATAGATATGGAAAAATTGACCATAGGTGCGAATGAGGCAATAACAATTGACTTAATGCTAGCAATCTAAGCATGGAGCTAATGGTGCCTTGCTTCGACGGGTTGGGCAACCCTAATTGCTTATCTTGATTAGGAACAAAGAAACAAATTTATTTTCAAGAGCCATGGCTTTCGTATGAAAATAAGATCAACTTGGTCATAGCCAAGTTCTATGAATGTGCTAGAAGATGGTGGGACCAATTGAAGGCTACAAGGTATAAAGTATGCTTGGGGAAGAGACTTACATGGGAAATTAGGAAGAATCTCATGAGGGATAAGTTCATTCCATCGTATTTTCATATACCCACTTCTTCTTCTTCAACTCCTTATCGTAAGCGAACAAGAGACATTATGTGTCATACATGCACAGGCCAAAGGCACTTATCTAGCCAATGCCCTAGCAATCAAGTGAAACTTATGAGGGGAATTGGTGAGAGTAATGCGTTCGGTGAAGTCCACGCATCGGGGAAAGAAGATTTAGTTGATGTCATGACTCATGGTGACCATGCACTTGACAAGGTGGAATCGTTTAGTCATAAGGTTATCCATGATGCGAAGGGACGTGTACAAATTGAGGTTGTCGAAGCCACTTTCCCACAACATGTTGATCTCGGCATTGCGTATGAAGAGGTGCGTACGGACATTAGGCCACCTTCTCCCATTGATGTTGTTCCTCTTGCTCAAGGCACTAACGTCGCGTTGGTTGAGCATATGATTAAGCCGGAGGTAAAAGATGAGCACATTGTTCTCGACGCACATATTATTGGTCACATGGATGTTGGCCACGCTAACATTTCAATGGTGCGAGAAGAGATCACGCATGAACCATATAGAGTTACACATATGGATGAGGTTCCCGCGGTTCATAAGTTTATTTTTTCCTACATCGCCCATGATTCGAGGACGAATCATCTTGAAGAGAGAGAATGATAGGATCCAAGTAAGGACTTATTGGCCCTCAAAAGGGATTCATTGGCACATAAGCTTCGAGCTTTCGATTTCTATGAGGGCAAGTTCCTTGTCCATATAATGAAGCCCAAGACATGTGAGAAGCTTGTGCTAATGTTATGCATGGGTACATTTACTTGCAACGACTCATTCCAAGATGTGCCTAGGTGGCGACGAAGGAGCTTGGCTTGGAAGATGAGAGCCTCTGATGCGAGCCATAGAAGGCACTTATTCAAGTGTCCTAAGATTGTGTGTTATGTTGCATACACTCTTAGGCAACTGAGGAAGCGCAAGAGATGTCGAGCTCACATCGAGCGTAGACTATCAGAGCTGTCTTGTCTTGAACAAGATTCGAAAATGAATCTTTCTGAAGAGGGAATGATTGATACGATCCCAAGACGCATAAAAAATCCCAACTATCGTTAAGAGTTTCGTTGGCTACAAACGCCAGAGATGGAGCCAAGGGTGACACTAATTCGAGTTCTTGAAGACTCAACAAAGGTGTTTGTACCAACATGGGTTTTTTGTAACTTTTGCCCATGTGTCGAAGGAGACTTGCTCATGTGTAAAGACAGAGCCAAAGTCCTAGTCAGCCTAGGACTAGGACTCCTGGACGTGCATCATAGTCGTACTCGGCCTCAGACACGGATTCGTGGACACGCATCCTACGCAGCCTAGGACACGCACGACGCTCGCCTTGGCTTGGCTGCACCTTGGGCCAAGTTCGACTTCTACTAGTATTAGGACTCACGTGCCTTGTTGGTAACGTGTGCCTTGATTGGCAGCGCGCCTTATGAGCCGCACTTGCCAAGGGCTTGGCCAACAGACCAAGTCCTTATTAGACTGCAATTAGGTTTCTTTATTTTATGTCTTTCATTGTTCTTATATATAGCCTTACGACTACACATTGTAAATGAGATTATAATTGATATGAATTAATCCCTTTGGATTTTGTGAGCATGACTCCATTCTTAAGTTCATGCGTGAGCTTCTTAGGTAATTAAAAGTTCGGGAGCTTTTAATTGTTTAAGCAAAAATGTGAATTTCCAACCCATCAATTCTTTAGTCTAGGTTGAATATCACAAGTTGATATTAGGTATAAATTGTGATTTGAGACCCTTAACTTGAAATCGAATAGGTTGATCATCACATCTTAGTGATAGGTTTAGGCTCGCTCGAGTTAAGTTTATTTTCGCACGTCGAAATCCAAGCTTGAGCAGCGATCGATGTTTATTGAAGATTCGAGACAATGAGAATTGTATCATCCCCCAGCCATTATCTCAGATAAAACAAAGAACTTTCTCTTAAGGGTAGGAGTAAATAAACCAAAAACAAAGCTTCTCCAAAACTGATTGCATACCAAAAAAAAAAGTATTGATAAAGGTAGGGATATAAACCATGGTGGTACAAAAGACGTATCAGAGAAGGAAAAAAATAATCGTTTTTGAAAAAAGGAAACTCAAGCGAGAAGGTCAAACTATCAAGAGATTTGATGCATGCAAATCCTTTAAAAAAAGAGATTTATTGTAAATGAAATTAGCCAACCACCATATAAGCAAAGGAATTTGAGGAGGATTCAAATTGAACTAGACAAAAAGAAAGAGATAAGGGCTCACAGTACGCGAGACGATCCGAAGGGAAGACCCAACAATTAAGAACGAGAGTACTTCGTATAGTTTTTTTTTACTAATTATAAGTTCTTTCAATTAAAAAAGGCTTTTTTGGAAATAACATAGTGACGTTTCATTTTTCAAGAAAAATAATTCTAACGTTTGCTTTCTTTTTGTCCAAGTAAAATGTGATTTTTTCAATTTAGCATTACATAAAAAATGCATGGTGAAAAGTTTTCAAGGAATGAACATAACTAATATGGATTGTGCATTTGCATTTTCTATATCTCATAGTTTCTTCAAAGAAAATGTTAAAGGTATCTTCACATTTGTGATACTTTTCTTATTATCTTTACTGATTTTTTACCGGTTAGATATGTTTATTTTCTTTTTTAACTCAAAAAATATAAAAATTATTTTAATTCAATATTCTTATAGAATAAATTAATATAATGAATTTCCCCATACTTCTAATTAATTGTATACATTATTTATCTTTAACATAGAACTTTTAGAAATTAATTTAGGAGTACAATCTACATGGAGAAGTTTGCATAACTGTTTTATACGTATTTTTGTAAAAATGCGTAATTTCATTACTCAGTTATATTAAAATTTTGGTTCGATTCTAATCCGACCTAAATCAAACCTCAAACTCTTGAGTCTTTTTACCGGGTCAATATTGGTCGGTTCTTACAAGTTACAACCTTTATATTAAGTCAATTGAGTTCTCATCCAAAAAATAAAATTCACTTCTGTATCTCTCACTTTTAAAACTTCTCAATCAAAGCGCATACTTCACTTTCTCAGCATCCAAACAATTCAATTTACAACTCAAATTCTTCCAAAACACTTCGATTTGCATTTTATGTTTCATTTTCTAAAATTCAAAACCCTTCCCGTTGTGTGAAAAATCCAAACTTTCTCACTGCTTCCTCTCTTACAATTTTCCTTCACTTTCAAAGCATCCAACCAGCAGCATGAGCCCTCAAATTCTCGAAAAGCTCACATAATTTCCACATGGGTTTCGTTGCCATTGGTTTTGTGATGATTCGAGGTCGACCCTAAACTCTCAATTTGAGCGACCAAGCTTGCTTACTACATGGGTGTCTCTTTCAAGGTATCGAAAACCGGTACTAGGTTTCGTCCAAAGCCTGTTCTTGCCGTTCAAGCGGAGAGTGGCATTGACGACGTCTCTGAGAATTCGAAGGAGAGCTCGGTCATCAGCTCAAAAAATGAATCCTCTATAACAAAGATTGCGGTAACTATGGAAACTCAATTACCTTATATTGTTATTGGAATAAGAAATACATATGAAGAAAGACGTGGCGTTTATAATCTAAGACGATCAAAATTGATGTATAAATGCTAGGTTTATTCAGGCATGCGCTAGTAAACCTTGCTCCTGTTAATTGTTATAAATCTTGAGGATCTCTTTAGAATTTGAAGATTTAGGTTTTTCTTTTTATTCTTTATTGAATTTTTTGTTATTGGAGCTGAATTGATTGCAAGTTCTTGCTTCAGTTCGATTTGGACTAGAATTATCGTAATCTAATGGGTTGTTAAGGGAGGGAGGGAAGATCCTAACTTTACAATTGTTAGATCTCTGTATTCTAGTTTCGTGAAGTAGTATTGGTGTTTGATTCTCGATAACTTTCTTTGTAGAATTTTATAGTTTTTCTGTCCTTTTTTTCTTTCCCCTTTAGTTAATTTAATTTTTTTTTTTTTGTGTCATATGTTACTGTTTGCTTCCCAACTCATTGCCACAGCTTGTGAAGGGATTACAGTGAAGAACTCCTACCAATTGTGATAACATTTGTTTTACTTAGAAATCTGATGATTGTGTAAAGTCACTGATTCAGAACAACAAAATCAAGATTTTGTTTCAAAGCATCTTTGTTATGAATGAAGTTGATCATTTTCTGAAACAGTGTGTGTCTAACTAATGGGAAAAGATCACTTTAATTTTATTATCCATTATCTTTGGTTTAAGAAATACTATTGCTAAGTAGATCTATATGGCTACATTATTGGTATTATGTACTCTTTTTAAACGTTGGCAGCTAATGCTCTCCTACTTCCCGTTGTTGTTATATTTATTATTTTCTTCATTGACTGTGCTAATTGGAGTGTTCTGTGACATAGGGTAATGTCGTTGAGGGTGGCAAGAATGTGCCAGGTGTCTCTAGTTCCTCCATCTCTGGTAATGAATTAAGTATATCTGCATCTTGGGTTCACAATTTAATCTGCTGTTTATCCTGCGTCCTGTTTATCTTCTTAGTTATTTATTTCTGTTGTTCTGGCAGGGCTTGAAGTTTCATTCACGTTGAACCTTTACCCAGATGGATATTCCATCGGGAAGCCCTCACAGGTGCGTGTAGAAGAGCATTTGTGTCGTGATGAATTTAAAGGAAAAAGACTGTTTGTGCTCCATGTTTTTCTATAAAATTAGAACCCTCATGGTTAATGTGCTTTCAGAATGAGGCTGCACTTCAAGACTCGCAGAAGTTATTGCATCCATATGATAGAACCTCTGAAACTCTCTTTTCGGTAAATATCTGCTTATTTATTTATTCATCTGTTTATTTACTTGTTCTAATTCTTGTGAGAAGTTTCTTTTAGTAAGATATTCTATGTTTGTCTCCTAGATTTTACATATCTTAACCAGACTCATTCGGAAGTCTTGGTATGCAACAGTAAAGAAAAAGAAAATGTTAGGACATTGTGATGTTGTGAGCAGCACTACAGCAGAAGATTGACACCATATGCAGTTCACTAACTTCTGCTTGGCGCCATTTTCCATGGATTTGATGGTTCTGTTGGTGGTTTATAGAATATCTTATGGTGTAAAGATTGCCCCATTTTTTGAACATTTGCTGGGCTTATTTATATATTGTTCATAGAAAACAAGTTATTTGTTCGCCTCCATCTATTTATTAACAATGATCTTTTTCTGGTTTGTGTGGATTTATTTGCAGGCAATTGAGTCTGGCCTGTTACCTGGAGATATTCTGGATGACATCCCATGCAAATATGTTAATGGCACACTTATATGCGAGGTGAATATTTTAATATGCATTCTCTTGTTATGGTTGTAAACTGGATTAGTTGACTAAAAGCATGATTTCCTTTGGTACTAGTTATCTTACATGATTTGATGATTCTTGTTGTCATGTATGCATGTATATGAATAATGAGATTATGAACATTGACACATTCTCATACATTTTGTGAATGGAAATTTTGAAATCTTGCAGGTGCGAGATTTTCGGAAATGTGCTCCTGAGCATGGGTCTAGTGTTCCATCCGCAGATGAGTTTCCTATTGTCACGAAACTATGCCTTAGATTGTCTCTGGAGAATGTTGTAAAGGATATCCCGTTGATTTCAGATAATTCTTGGACATATGGTGATTTGATGGTAAGTGTGGTTAGCTAATCTCAATGTTGTAAAATAAATTTATATGATTGATTATAGTCATTAGTGATGAATGTGTATTCTTTTGATTATAGGAAGTAGAATCCCGGATATTAAAAGCCTTGCAGCCACAACTTTGTCTAGATCCTTCGCCCAAATTGGATAGGCTCTACAATAACCCATTTCCCTCCAAGGTAATAAAGTGCTGAATGACCTGATGCTCTATTTCTGGAACAATTAACTGTATTTCTTAGCTCTGTTGAATGCCATTTGCAGCTAAATTTAGCTCTGAGCAGCTTACGGAGAAAGAGAAGGCAGACACCTGAAATTACTGTTTCATCCAATAACAGGACCCATGGTAAGAGAGTTTGCATCGATCAAGTGGCAGAAAGCTCCAACAGCAGGTTTGGTGATTCAAGTATTGTTTCCGGGAATGTGATGCCGCAGCATGTCCAGGAGAACATGACTGCTCAAAACCTCAGTCCAAGTAGTATGTTAGCATTAAGAGCTAGAAGTTTTGTACAAGATGGAAATGTCCCAGCACTACCTTTAATGTCTCAGCAGGCAAGGTATCATATGGGGGTTGGCACCCCAAGAAGTATGCAGGATCAAGGTTCAGGGTCTCTTGTTGGTCTTCCAGGGGCTTCCCCTAGCGGGCAGGACATGATGATGCCGTATGGCGACAGTGTGAATTCTAATGCCCCTCTTAATGGTAAGAGGGAGAGTCAAGATGGACAAATGTCACCCCTATCCAGTTTCAGTAAACGACCAAGGCCTACACCTGTGGTTTCTGATGGAATTCAACAGCAAATTGGGACACATATTGATGGTGTACACTCATCAGATATCAACTGGAAAAGCCCGTTAGTGCAACAGCAAGCAATGGCTAGAGGAATTCAATTTCCCAATGCAGGTCTCCAGAAGTACCCCCAGCATATGTTTGAAGGGGTTATGAACCAGAATGCTGGGGCAATACCATTCTCTGCTGCGCAGCCATGTATGAGGTTTGGTCCCAAAGAAGAACAGTTTGAGACTGAAAAGTTGGATGGCTCTGAATCTAGTCAGGGTAAAAGTGATATACAAATGGAGACAGAAATAGGCCATTTGGACACGCAGCAGTTGCGAATGCAGCAAAGATTGCCACCACATATTGTGAGATCTAATTACCCTCAGGCTGCATGGAATAATCTCAGCCAAGATTCTAGGAAGGAGGAGCCACATTCGAAGAGGAAATCTGCTCAAAGTCCTCGGCTATCTGCTGGGGCCTTGGCTCAATCTCCATTACCATCAAAATCTGGGGACTTGTCAACTGGGTCAGCAGGACCTCACTTCGGAGTAGTTGCAGCAGCTTCTGCACTTGGATTGTCGCAAAAGGAGAAGTCAGGAGTTGCTGCAATTGGTGGAACTCCATCTTTGACTTCCAGTGGTAATGATTCTTTTCAACGACAACACCAGGCTCAAGCTGCTGCAAAACGAAGATCAAATTCCCTTCCGAAGACTCCTGTAATGAGCAATGTTGGCTCCCCTGCAAGCGTTAGTAATATAAGTGTTCCACTAAATGCAAGTAGTCCTTCAATTGGAACCCCATCATTGGCTGATCAAACCTTGCTTGATAGGTTTGGAAAGATTGAGACGGTGACTATGAGGTATATCATTAATATTATTGAATTGCGTTTCTGTAGTTACTAAACTTCCATTTCATAACAAATAAGAGTATAAATATTAGGTCTAGTCAAATATGTATCAGGACACTATAATTGCTCTTCTTGATATTTCTTCCCTCATCTTCCCATTTTCTTTTCTTTTGATTTTTTCTTGTGCTACCATCTTACCACCTTCATATATATCAAGGTGGTAGGACACGAAAATATCACTCTTCCCATCCTTTTTGCTGACAGTATCTTCACATGCGGTCCTTAGAAGTTTCTAGCAATATTTTTTGTTCTCATTTATGTCGTTCATCTTTCCATTCTGTTCCAGGTATCAACTCAACTGCAAAAAGCATAAGGTTGATGATTACTCCGGTAGGAAGAGCAATCACTCACCACAGCTTTTGACAGCTGCTCTCTCCAATTTAGCCAATAGCGAAGAACTCAAAGATGAGAATTCAAGGCGTTTATCCAAATCGGTTGTTGGTGGCAACATAAATGTCTGCAAGATGAGAGTTATGAATTTTGTGCTGGCGGAGCGAGTACTTCAAGGTTTGTCATGTCATTAATATAGCTATGTGATATCCGCTTTCCAGTGTCATGTTTCTTACTTCAGCGACTAAAACCACCTTTGTTCCTACAGGAAATCATGTTTCCTTTGTTCCTAGAATACGGACTAGGATGATCATGTCAGAAAAGCCAAATGATGGTACTGTAGTAATGCATTATGGAGAAACAGAGGATGCTGATTTTCTATCTGCAGAGGATCATCTTCCTACATTGGCCAACACTGTAAGTTTTCATGCAAAATAAAAATACCACCAGCGCACCCCTGCTACCTTGTTTTCTGTGAGAAAGAAACTAGTGCAGAGTTTTCTTCTGTAACTATACTAGGCATTACTTGTTCCCAGTTAATTAGGAACGTTAGAGATTTTCACATCCCACACATTCTACATTTTCAATATCTGCAATTTTGACTTTGATCATTGTTGTAACGGACACTTTTTTTGTTACAGCACTTCGCGGATTTACTTGCTTCTCAATTTTGTTCCTTGGTATGTCTCAAGCAAAAGTGCTCCATTGTTTCAAATTTGAGATTTTCTAATTACTGATCATCTGTTCATTTACCTTGAGTGATGCAATTTTCTATGCAGATGATACGTGATGGATTCATAATGGAAGATCATATTCAACCCAGGCCAATCCGAATGAACATAGCCCCCAGCAATGTCACTCCCAACAGTCAGCAAAATGCTGCTGGCGTCTCCCCTAATAATTCGACCATGGAGGTGCAACAATACAATGATACAGTTTCAGGTCAGCCATCCAATGATGTAAAGCCAACTCTCACTGGTAATAATTCTTCTCCGAATCTGCTGGCAAACCAACGGATGCTGCCTCCTGGAAATCATCAGGCTTTACAAACGTCTCAAGGTCTAATGGCTGGGGGTTCTTTGCCTGCAAGAACACAATTACTTGACCCACAATCACAGCTTCAGCAGCAACAACTTCAACCTCCGCAGCAACAAAACCAGCATCCCTTGATTCATCAACAACATCCGCAGTTCCAGAGGTCACAAGTTGTGCTTCCATCAAATCCACTCTCCCAGTTCAGTGCACTTGGGCAAAATTCAAACATGCAATTGGGTAGTCACATGGTTGGCAAACATTCTTCTCACCAGCTTCAGTTGTTACAGCAGCGGCATCAACAGCATCAGCAGCAGCAGCAACAGCAGCAGCAGCAGCAGCAACAACAACAGCAAGAACATCAACAGCAACAACAGTCACAGATGCAGCACAGGAAAATGTTGATGGGGCTTGGACCAGCTATGGGTATGGGAAATAACATGGCTGGCTTAGGAGGCCTGAGCAATCCCATTGGTGTTGGAGGTGCGAGAGGAATAGGAAGTCATGGAATCTCTGGACCTATGGCAACCATCTCAGGCATTAGTACTGTGGGTCAGAACCCTTTGAATCTGAGTGGTGCTTCATCTATCACTAGTGCAATAAGTCAGCAACTTCGTAGTGGACAAATAACTCCACAACAAGCCACTTTGCTGTCAACAAAACTTAGAATGGCTCAGAGCAGATCAAGCGTGTTAGGGGGTCCTCAGTCAGGCATAACTGGGATGTCCGGAGGTAGACAGATGCATCCTGCTTCTACCGGTGTTTCCATGTTAAGTCAGTCTCTGAGTCGTGCTAGCATGAACCAAATGCAACGGAGTGCACTGGGGCCTATGGGTCCTCCAAGATTGATGGCGGGGATGAATCTGTACATGAATCAAGAGCAGCAGCAGCAACTGCAATTGCACCAGCAACAGTTACAACAGCAGCGGCAACAGCAGCAGCAGCAACAATTACTGCATCAGCCGCTACAGCAGCAGCAACAACATCAGCAGCAGCAGCAGCAACAACAACAACATCATCATCAACAACAACACCAACAGCAGCAGCAGCAGCAGCAGCAGCAGCAACAGCAACAACAGCAGCAGCAGCAGCTACCACTACCGCAGCAGCAGCAGCTACCGCTACCGCAGCAACAAGAGTCAACTGCATCTCTACAAGCTGTTGTTTCACCCTCACAAGTAGGTTCACCATCAACCATGGGAATTACACAAATGAATCAACAGTCGCTGCAACAACAACCCCTCCAACAACCTAGCCCCCAGCAAATTAGCCAGCGAACGCCAATGAGCCCACAGTTGAGCTCAGGTGTAATCCATCCTACAATGAGTGCTGGTAATACGGAGGCCTGTCCTGCAAGTCCGCAGTTGAGTTCTCAGACCCTTGGCTCAGTTGGAAGCATCACAAATTCTCCAATGGAGCTCCAAGGTGTTAACAAAAGCAACTCTGGCAATAATGCATAGTGCTGCTGTAGTCAATTCATTCTGTAGAATTAAAAAGCTAGAGTGGCCTGTTACATAGTGTTGGAGCTGGAGCTAACTGGATTGAAAAAATTCCCATGATGTATACTTATTGTTTTAGTAACGAAAAAGTCAAAACTAGTGAGGATGTCTTTTTGTTGTTTGTTTTGGTCTTTCTGGGGAGGAGAAGATTTTTGTTAGTAGTTTGTAATTTGACTTGAAGCAATCTGCAGAATAATTGGAATGCAAAAGTAAAACTTCCTTTGGAGATACTGAGTATGTGACCTTGTGCATTGTTTTTTTCTGCCCAAGATGAAATATTAAGATGATCTTTTTTTCATAAAGAATAATTACATTATGCATATATAATCAATTGTCCTCTGAAATAAGATGTCAATGGGTGGCTCATTTGTTGGAGGGGGAATGTGAGATTGCCTTGTGTTAGAGACATGGAAAAAGGAAGTGAAGATGTGGGGAGAGCACATCAAACAAGTTGTATGATATGGATATCGAGGGTCGTATCATTGTAGGTGAGTACATTAAGGAAATCAAGCACTTGTTCCTCTAACATATGGTACAGTGACCAGATTTGTAAATACATAGGTTGCAATCCCAGGAGAAAAAATGGTTTCTTTGCAGAATGGTTTTCACCATATGAAACAAAAGGTTATGCTGGTCTTGTTCCTGACCACAAATTGAGCATTTTGTTTAATTGGTGTGCCCTACTGCTCTGATACTTAAACGTGTGCTACCTGTGCAGCAACAATTTGATCATGTACAACAGCATGCACCGGTCTTTATAGATACTACACGTTGCATGGGTTGTAGAAATAATAAAGTACTACTAATTTTTCAAAAGTTTTTAAACTTCAATATTTAAAAATGAAAAATACTCTTGGAAATGCCACCCTCCGTGTTCTGTAATTTTTTTATTCCTCCCGAAAAGAACTTCCTTATTCCTATATCCCAACCTCATTCTCCTCATCTATCTTAATTTCCTAATTCCTTTATTGTATATAGGTTGTTTTGTGCATAGTGAATTTTTGTATTCTACTTGCCTACAAAAAATAATTTGAAAGCATAATCTGTAAATATTTATATAAATAGTTTAGACTCTTTATATTCCAAAATGTAAACATTTCAAATTCCATAACGTTAATCCTTATAAATTTCATGAGTTAAGATATAAACTTTCGTTAAAAGAAAACATTATGTAAACTTATTGATGTTTTAAATAAATATATTTTTAAAACAAAATTATAGAAAATAAAAAATCACTTTTTTAATAATAATTCATGTTATATGTTAATTCCAAAAAAAAATCCAAAATATTTGCCAGTGAGTTTTAAAGATCTTAGGTAACTTTTCTGTCAAACCACTACTAAAGATTCCCTACATAATTTTATATTTTTATAGATATAGATATAAATTAAAGCAAAATACATTTTGACACCCAACATTTGAGAGTTAGCGCTCAACTTTCACCCTTGATTGATTAGACACCCAACATTTGCACTGTTAGACACTTTGACATCTAATATTTGTGCCGTTAGACAATTTGACACCTTTAAGTTGTTAACTTTCTCCGTTAGTTGCATTAAAAAATTATTTTATAATAAAAAAATAAATAAATGATATATTTTCCGTTAAGTTGTTAACTTTATCCATTAGTTGCATTAAAAAAATATTTTATAATAAAAAAAATTATAAAAAAATTATAAATGTGTAAAAATAATATAGAAATAAATTTTTTCCAAGAAAAAAATACAAGTAATTAAAATATGAAAAAACAATTTAAAATTTGACATTTTTTAACAATTTTTTTAACATAATTTAAAATATGTAAAAATAATTTAATCAATACTCCTAACCCCATTTTTGACATCTTTTAATCAATAAAGCTAACTCCATTTAAACAATTAAATTTAAATTATAAATATTAATTTGACGTCTTTTAATCAATAAAGCTAACCCCATTTTAATTTTTAGATTTAATAAAAAATGCCAATTTTATATTATATTATTTATTATTATTTTATTAATTTATTTATTATAAAATATTTTTTTAATGCAACTAACGGAAAAAATTAACAAGTTAAGGGTGTTCGTTGCAATATTGGGTGTTTGAGTATCAAATTGTCAAATGACGTAAATATTGGATGCCTAATTAACTAGAGGTAAAAGTTGAGTGCCAAAGTTCATAGCTCTTAAATGTTATACGTCAAAATATATTTTGCCTTATAAATTATTTATAGACAATTAATGAAACTTTGTTTGCATTCTGGGTTGTTTCACATGACATAAAAACTTAAATGTTGTGCGTGAAAACATATTTTGCCTTATAAATTATTTATAGACAATTAATGAAACTTTGTTTGTATTCTGGGTTGTCTCACGTGACATATTTTTAGAAAAGGGTTTTCCTCGTGTTGACTGTTAGACTTTACCAAACACTGTTTGAAACCCGGTGGGCATGATTTCCTGCCATATGTAGGTGCAAGTGGTTTACAAGCCGCCTTCCGAATCAAGATGTCAAAACCTTAAAGATAACCTTATAATAAAAGGATATCATTATGAAAAGAAATAAACATTTTCTTTTTCTTTACGCGGGCATAAGGTATTTGTAATACTAGTAAATATTATCGGGAGTATAACCCTTCAGGTGTGTGTTTACTGTTTACCACCAATTGTATTTTTGCTAACTCTCGTTTTTGGGTAGTTGTGTTGTTGACTTTATTTTTTGCATGTTTTCCCTGTCGGTATCAATTTGAGTCATCTGTCCGAATATTCTATCCACTCCTGCTAGTGGATAAATAGGTAGGCCACCAAAATTCTTCTCAAGTATGTCACACAATTTTTGTTTTAATTTTTTTTTTGTTAAACTAGGTTTTTTTAAAACGTGCAACTGCGATTATAAAAAAAATAAAATATTTAATTAAATAATTAGCTAAATTATAATTTATAATTAATAGCTAATTTTTGAAATTTACTAATTCGCTCTTTATATTTATAAAACTTAAAATTTAAATTCTTTTTATCATTTTTGTATTTAAAAAATCCAAAAAAATGTTAAAAATTGAAATAATATAATTTTTGAAATAATCAAATATATAGTATGACATGTGATAATGAAAAAAATGGTTTCATTTTCTTTTTGCACTTTATTTTTATTTTAAAGATTTTCTCCTTTAATTTTTCAAAATTTTCACTTATAAGGGTTCTACGATGATTATTACATTTTTTCATAATTTTTTTTGCATATTTTTATATTGTTTTGAATTTTTTCAGCCACATATACTACAAAAAAAATAGTCTGATTCCGACGACAAATGAAAAGCACTGATTTTCCGTCGGAACTCAGTCATTTCGACGGATTCTTCGACTGCCCCCTGTCGTCGTTGAACAGCTCATCGAACGCCTTAATTTTTAACTAAAATAATTGAAGATTTATTTCAAGGGACTTGCGACAGACAACGCGGTCGAAGCAATGCTCTATCGAAAATTGTAGGTTGACTTCGCACTACATTTCGACAGCCAGGTCGGTCAAAATTGTGATTCAATTTCGACCATATACTTAATCGCAAAAACCATTTCAATGGCCCTCCGTCGAAAAGAGGAGGTTTTTTATTCTCCTCAATTCCACGTTTTCGACGAAATGGTCGTCGAAACATGCATGTTAATTATTCGTCATATTTGCCTATTTTCGACCGCTTTCTCCGTCGAAATATTTCATCTCCATAGCGTATCGACGTAAGAGGCTTTCAAAATTGTTTATTATATTTCGACCGCCATTCCCTCAAAAGCGTTTGACGCTTGATAGTTTTGACGGAGAAAGCGATCGAAACAGCTTGCATATTTCTGACGGCTTTGTCCGACAAAAACGTCGAAATGTAAATTTTTTTCCAGATTTTTATAAATATTAATAAATTAGCATTAATACTATGTATTAAAATAAATAATTAATAATAATATTAGTAATAAATAATACTAATAGTAATAATACAAATTAAATTGTATAAATGAAAAAAAAATAGTTACACATTTAAGGTTCATAATTAAATGCTAAAAAACTAAAAATGGTAGAAAACTAAAAATTAATTAAGTAAATATACTAAATAAGTCTTAAAAAAAAAATCACCTCAAAGCCTACTCACTTGAGTCTTCGTGATCACCATATGGAGGTTTTCCAGGAGGTAGTTGCTGGATCGCCCTCTGCCTTTCAAATTTGGCCTACATCATCGCCTGAAAATTGAGAGTTTGTTGCGCCCTCTGCCTCTCCAATTCTTCTCGCAACATCCTCATCTCGGCTTGCATCTGATCTTGCCTCTCAGTCATTGTCTCCCGCATCTCAAAAAGTTGTTGCCTCGTACTAACTCTTTGCTTCCTAGATCCCCTACTCAACTTGTTCTTTAACACAGCGGTTCACTTCGTCCTGAGTAGGTATCCAAGTAGAAGACGAGTCAGGTCTTGTTGTTTTAAAGAATAAAGTATACATTACATCGACAATTCATAAAATAATAGTATAAAGTAAGCGATGGTATTGAAACACACCTGATGGATATGTGCTTCGGTAAGTGCCATAAAATCGAGAAGCTAACAAATGACCAACGATGCCAACCACGTGATTTCTACTAGGTTGACCAAATGAATCTCGATGCAGAACGGGGTCC
>NBIL01067695.1:0-12975 GCA_002752925.1 Viola pubescens var. scabriuscula | reverse complement strand
AATTTCCATTTTTTCCTTTTCAATTCCCGCACTCTCAAGTAAAATTAGTCTAGTTCGAGTTCTTTTGATTCTTCAAAAAATGATGATTTTTTTAAGTGCCAAAGACTTAAACTCAAGACTTTAGTTAAAGGTGGATAAGTTCCCTATCGCTGACCAACAATGAATGTTGATATTTTCCAATTTTTGTTACTTGATCTTTCATGGTTGTTGCCGATTATTTGTCAGTTTGTTTCTAGGCTTAAAATATAGAAATTTCATTCCTTACCCAATGAATGAAACTTAACGAATGAAACTTGTAACTTACCTCATAAAAAAAGATATATTAATCAATTGTGTTACAATTTCCTATAGGGACAATTTTTTTATAAAACATAGTTATATTACTTAATTATCATTATAATACATGAGAACAAACTCATGAACATCTTCAGTTCCTTAGGACCCTAAGTCCATAATTACTATATTTTGCTTCCCTGATTCATCTCTGTCATTACTATTATTATTTTTCTTGAAATATTCCTCGAGCTTATAGCACATGGCAAGCCACGTGACAGTTGAGATTAAAATAAGGAACATGAGAAATATGGCACCAATTATCCAAAGATTTCTTGGATGGTCGACGGAGAATTCAAGGTGTCCCATGGTGATGGAATTAATCATTAATTAATTATATTTAAACAAAAGGTGTTTAACTAATTATCATGGATTTACTTGTTGTTTTACCTGTGATTACCTATATATTGCAAATGAGTTCTCTTTTTAATTAATTAAATTATTTTATGTTTTAAAAGAGGGATTGATAAATGATATCCCTTTGCCCAGGGGTAGGGATATTTATGTGATCAATGGCCGCGGGTAGATATTTCGATCGCTCCTAGTTAACCTGCAAGGCGCCGGATGGGGTCTCCGGCGTAAAAGCTCCGACGATCAAGTCAGTAGTCATCTTAGGAATAGTGTTGGGAAAAAAATTATGGATAAGAATGGCCATTGATAATAGATAGTGATAGCGTTTTAATTACGCATGTAGGCTTGTATACTGGCCCAAGTGTACAAGTGTCCATATCCTTTCTTAAAGGGGGGGGGATAGGGATATTTATAGGCCAACCTTGTGGGTCCTTTAGGATACGTGTCACTTGAAACGTGATGTACTATTACCGGGGCACGTGACACTTGGGTATGGCCTGGCCATTACCTACCCCTTTATCCGATAATGTCCCGTGATATATAGTGTGAATATTAGTAATACCTGGGAGGACCGGATGATACAGAGGGTGATTACTGAATGATACCTGTCCCAGGGTAATGATGTCATATCGGAACCCCCCCGTTGATGACGTATGGTTATTGTATACCGTTGTTGATGCTTGAGAGTGCGTATACCGGTTGGCCTATTAGTCTAGGCCTTACTGTAGATCGAGTGTACCCTTGATGGACTTTTTAATGGGCCTTAAGGAAAGACTTTTGGATTATCAGAGGCCCGAACGGAAATAAGCCCGAGTGTTTACCAAGGGCTTCCGTTATCTTTTATGTCTTCCGTGTGCAACTTGACGGCGCAATGAATGCTTCTAAATTCGTCATTGATGTTGTTGAAGATGTGATGATTACTGTGACAGACGTTAGCCCATGTGGTTATTTTTCATTCTTATAGAACTTTAAAGTAGTCGTTCAAAGATAGATGTAGCCTTTCGCTTCGAATTCCACACTGTTGTTAGTTTGAATTTGAAGAGTTTGCAGGCACCGTTGGTAGGGTACTCAAACGGCACGAGGACGCTATGAGATATAAAATCCCATTTTTCTTCTGTCTTGTTACACTTTGTAATCAGTTTCTTTTCCAAATACTCTCTTCTTCATTCTCTGCTCTCAACGTTCTTGTGGCAATTAGACTCCGAGCTAATCGATCGCTTTCCGTTTCCATTGTCTATTCTTCCAGTCAAGTATTCTTCAGCACCGTTTTCTCTGTTTGTTGTGTTGGTTTTCTGTTAATCCAAACACTATGCCTCGTGCTAAACCTCAAAATAAACCCCAAGGTCACAATGAGAAAATGATTGAGGAAGCTCCCACTATGATAAATATAGGCGTCTTGAGAGCGGAATTAAATGCTTTCGGGGCGTCATTTCCCGATCAGTGGGGAATTTGGTAGCCCCTAACGATATTAGGTTAAATAGTGATTTTGTGGGTAACCGTAGAGTGTTATATACTACGATGTTTCAGTATGGTTTTCGTCTTCCTCTTCATCCCATGGTACGCTCCGTACTGAGCTAGTACATTATAAATTGAGCCCCGGTTTCTCCAAATTCTTGGTCTTGTATTTATGCTTTCCTTAGGATCTGTGAGGTTAATGGTATCCCCAATCCATCCATTATCCTCTTCCGAATGTTTTTTCAATTATACGTCCGTAGGGGTATAGTGAGTATTTTTCCGCGGTGGAGTGATGTCGATGCCCAACCGTTTACTTGGAATTTCTAGAAAATTGAGTCTTCCGTTCATGGTTGGAAAGACCGTTTCTTTTTAATAGATCCATCAACCCCTGAATGGACATCGGGATTCAATCGGGATGTTACTGAGAAAACCTGGGAACAACCAGCTAATCCTTCAGTCACTGTACGGGCCCAAGTTGATAAGCTGCTAGCTGTTCGTACTCCTTTTCATACCAGAAATTTTGCCACCGGTACCCAATTGTCGGATTGCTGAGTTGGTGAGTTTCTGTTTGCTTCCTTTGGTTTATATATTTTTCTATCTCTGATGTTATTTGTTATTCTGTAGTGATTGCGTCGGGTTGGTTACCAGATTCTTTGAAGAAGAAGAAAGTCGGTAGAGTTGCACCTTCCAAAAAGAGAGCCGGTAAATTTGCACCTTCCCCCCGTCAGGCCAAAATTCCCTCGGCCAAGAGAAGAAAGCTCGTCAAAGCTTCCTAGAAGGTTACCGGGGTTGTTCAGGCTCTTGTTTCCAGTTTCGGTACTACGCTTTCAGACGAAAGGCTAGATCAGGCTGCGGAGGAAGTTGAGACTGAACGCGGGGCTGAGGAGACTCCTAGGTCAGGTGATCATCCAGGTGAGGAAATCTTCAATCAAGAGGCTAATTCGGTGGCTGCCAAGTTTGAAGTGGAAGCGCATCCAAGTGTTGTCCTTCATCTGGGTGATTTAGAGAGAATATCTTCCGGTCCTTTTGCTTTTGTTCCTGGTATTGAGATGGAAAGCACCAAGAGCAGATTTATGAGGTTGTCTTCTCAAGTTACCAGCAAACAAAAGAGGACTGAGAGAAGTCCTTCTCTGCCAGTTGAGCCTGTGCCTGCCGTAAGATCTCCTCCGTTGGTTGTGGAAATCGAGGATGACGTGCTAGCTTCTGCTGCTGTGGATGTGGTTCCTATTGAGGTGATTTCAGGGCCATCCTCATTTTCTCAATCAGAAGCCCTACCTGTCGTTCCAATATCTGTCCACTGTCCTGATAGTGTACTTAGGCCTGAGGATCCGCCATGTCCACCTCCAGCCACAACTTCTGTATCCCCTGCTCCGGTGCGGCTTCACTTTGTTCAAGGACCAAGGATACCACATCAGCCCTTCCCCGATAATCGTATCCACATTCCGTCTTTTGATCTTAATGTCCCCCTTTCGTCTGAGGGTTCCAGCGATGCGATCACTCATCGTTTGAACCTACAAGAATTGGGCCTCCAAGGTTGTAGAGCTCTGGGGTTAGAGGAGCCCAGTGCCAATCGTACTTACGTGAGCTCCCTTATATTGGGAATGACTGCTATTCCGAAGGATAGGAAGAAATTCTAGAATATGTCCCTAAGTTACCAGTATGCGCATGTTTGGAGTTTCCTCTTCTCCACCTTTAACAGATTCAACTACTTGATGGAGTGTAGTGCGGAGAGATTTCAGGAGATTACTGATAGCATGAAGGAGGAAAAAACTTTGCGCCTGCAGCTTGCGGATGAATTTGGAGCCTATCGGGAGGCGGCTCTTGCTACTGCTCAGCAAGTTCAGACGACATTGGACGATTGTAGAGGGAGATGGATATGTCCCGTCAGGAGAAGGATGCTGAGAAAACCTGCAACGAGAGACTGAAGGTGGAGTTGACGGCTGAAAAGGAGAAGTCTTCTACTCTGGGGTAGTTGCCGTCAGAATTATCGACTGAGAGGGAGAGCAATCAAAGACTGCAATTAGAGCTGGTGGCTGAAAAGGAGAGATCTTCTACACTCAGTGATGATTTGGGCCGGGTTCCAGAAAGAATTAACTAGTGGAAGGATGCCGTTATGAGGGCTATGATAGAGAGATTTTTGGATCATTATGGGTTGGATAACTTTGATCCAACGGCCCTTGTCCCTTATGTCTGTCAGAGAGTTGATGCTCTTGATGAAAATCAAGTTGACATTGCTGATGTGAATCAAGCTGATGCTGTTAATGAGAATCAATTTAACGTTCTTTTTTACGACGAGGGTGTAACAGAGAATGATCCTTCGGCTGAAGAACAACTTCCAGTCCAAACAAAACAGCCTCCTCCTCCGGAAGGTCAACCTTCTCGGCCACCAAGTCCTCCTCCGTTAGAGTAGCTTTTCTGTAGAATGCTTTTTGCTTTTCCATTTGTTGTCGTAGATGTCTCATAGTTTTTGATTAGTTGAACTTTTCTTCTTGCAAATATTTTGTTGCAAAGCTCCCCTTAAATATTCTGCATTGTTAGTTATTATATAGATGCAATTTTATATGGTCTATATGAGGCCTAAACGGAAATAAACCCGAGTGTTTACTAAGGGCTTCCTTCCCGTTATTGTGAAAGAAATATTTTAAGGCTTCCCAAGAAGCAGCTATAAGGCCAATAAGTCAATTCATGAAATATATTACACGTTTGGCTGTTAATGTACATGTTATCGGGCCTGTGCTTTTGTTAGCTTGGCCGAAATGCCATAATTACTATACATACATGTGTATGTCATTTTAATAACATATTATTTTAAGGGTGTATGATTGTACCTTATGCTTTTAGAAAAGCTCGATAGCTTGCTTTGCCAGATGATTTTTTCTGGCTTCCGGGCTTGTTTTTCATATGATTACTGGATTGTTTCCGGGTTGACATCTTTTTCCTGAAATGTTAGATGAGTGTATAATATTTTTAACGGAGAAAAAAACATAATAAATAATTTTCTCCTCGTTTAAATATCCTGCATCGTTAGAGATCATTTTATAATATTTCAAGAATGAAGACCAGGGGTCTCTCTTTCTTATGCGCATAGATGGCACATGGGCTTCTTGATGTAATGAACACTTTTTGCCTAATTCTGTGAATATTTCTGAGTCGGTTAACTAGTTTTAGTGACGTTGCTCACTTTATCGGTCTGCATGATGATAGGCCGTGCATTTGTATTTATCCTTTGAAGACTTTCCTAGATCTATTAGCATTTCTGAGCCATGCCATCATTCGGAATGGGCCAGAGAAAACTTAGTTGGCATAAATTGCCCTTTTTCTTTTGCCATCGTCTGCTTCGGATGATCTTATGAGTTTACGCGCTCTGGTTGAAGCATCCATCACAAATCAAGAATATATATATAGGTCTCATGGAAAATTTCTTCGATGCTGGAAATGTTGAGATATTGCATAACGGTAATGAATCAAAGGAAAGGTCTTCCTTTCTTCCGTTTGTATTTAATACGATGTACCCGTCTGCACTCAATATGGTACGAGTTATTCTAAGAGATCTCTTTGATATTTGCTGCTGATCATCTTTTCATTGCTTGAATTTGGTGATAGATCAAGAAGACTTTATTGAGAACTTAATTTTGGAATGAGTTTGGAGAAAAGATTGATAATTCATACTCCTAAACCTTACCACTATTTGATTTTGGAATGGGCTTGGAGGAAAGATTGATAATTCATACTCCTAAGCCTTACCACCGTTTGATTTCGGAATGAGCTTGGAGGAAAGATTGATAATTCATACTCCTAAGTCTTACCACTGTTTGATTTCGGAATGGGCTTGGAGGAAAGATTGATAATTCATACTCCTAAGCCTTACCACCGTTTGATTTCGGAATGGGTTTGGAGGAAAGATTGATTTTTGTTGTTCTAGCCTTTGGTGTTCCTTAAGCCTCCGTCTGATTCAGAAGGACCGGAATAGACTTTTTGGAATACACCGCTCCTCTCTAAGCCTTACCACTGTCTAATTCAGCAGGACCGGAATGGGCTTAGGGAGTTTATGACTGAACTGATTTTGACCGTTGGCGTTCCTTAAGCCTCCATCTGATTCAGCAGGATCGGAATAGACTTTTTGGAATACACCGCTCCTCTCTAAGCCTTACCACCGTCTGATTCAGCAGGACCAGAATGGGCTTAGGGGGGCTTATGATCTTTTACTTTCTTCTTAACATTATCACCGATTGTATTCAATACGGTACGACCGTCTGTATTCAGAACGGTCCCAGCTAATTTGGGAGATCTTCCACCTTTTGCATTCAATACGGTGTGACCGCCTGTATTCACTACGGTTCCTTTTGTTGGCTTGATGGATGCTCTCCTGAACCTTTTCTTGGTTTGATTTGCCCTCCTTAGCATTGTCACCGTTTGTATTCAGTAGGGTGCGACCGTCTGTATTCAGAACGACCCCAGCTAATTTGGGAGGTCTTCCACCGTTTGCATTCAATACGGTGTGATCGTCTGTATTATGCCTAAAAAGCATAAAAATAGAGAACACTTGCATGTATATATATTTTTTTAACGTGGTTTGGTGTGAAAACCTTTGTCCACGATGTTAGTATTTTCATGGAGATCACAGATAATACATATTTTTTGGAATGGAAAACAAAGAGTATTCCAAGAGATTAGATAACGAGATACCGATAGGTTCCTCTAGATGATGACCTGTTGTATGTGTTGACCTTGTTTTGTCACTGTTGACGATTCTGGTCACCCGGTGTAAGGGTATTGAGTATGTTGAATCACCCGATAGGGTCCTTGTCTGCCACTCTATCTAAATCAAGTTTCTTGATGTCTGAAGACTCTTTGTCAATTAATCGGTATGGGCGAATTATTATTTTTTATCGCTCCTAGAAGTTCTGCTCCACTTGTCTGCTTCTCCCTTCTTCCATTTTTAGTCGGAGAATTGTTATCAAGTGGGTAGCGCCCCTGATGAATAGTGACCCTTCAAATGGTTTTTTTTTTTGGCGCCGGTACTCGACATAGCGATTGCATCTCCAACTTTAGCAGTGCTAGTGCTTCTGTTAAGTGGCTTATTGCTCTCAATGAGCGGTACCGATTGGCAGTATGGTTGAGCAGCTTGAGCATGGTGGCGAGAGTATGGATAAGATTAGGTTCTATTGTCAATATCCAGAACTTTCACCCACGATCCTATCTTCCTTTGACGTGGTTTTGACTTGATAAGCATTATGGTCATGGGAGCGACTTCATTCTCTGATAGGATCATCATTCTGTTGTTGTAGATGACGGGATTTGCTATATCCATCCTCAAGGTTCCCTCAGTGGCAAGCCAGGTGGGAGTAGGTCCTACTCTTTCCATGGAATTTTCAGGTCTTGCTGCCCTAGGAATTTGATAACAATAGAAATGGGGTGAGGGTGCAGACATGATCTAAGGTAACATATTCCATCATGTCAATAACGACAGAGGTGACTTCAAAGAAGTTAGCCAAAGACGCCGGGTCAGAGCTCGTCCGTTTGTATCGCATGACAGATATGAGTTGGGAAAGATCAACTTCCCATAGCTACGAGTTGGAAAAGATCAACTTATGTTAACCAGAAATGCCTTTGTGCTGCTGGAGCATTACTTGTTTGAGCTGTTTGGCGTGGAAATGTGTGCTCAAGCAGTCAATAAGTTTCATCCGGATGCTAGTTATGAATGACTTCGGAAAGCAAGTACCGGAAGCCCATGTTATCTTAGTTGGGGATTCAGATGATGACTACAATATTTACATCAGATCATCCACATCAACCAGAAACATTAGGTCTCGTGTTGCCTGGGATGGTAAGCCAGGTATTCGGCAATTCCGACACTCATCATTACCTGATACATCTGGATCATCCGAAAAGAACGCCAGGTTGTGTTCAAGTATAGGCTTGTTCTGCTCAAGAATAGATGGTCCCTTCTCGTTCTGATCTCTTGTTGACCCAGATGGCGCTATGTGAGCTATTGGGACATCTAGATGATGTTATGAGAACTATCGAAATATCATTCACGGAAGCTATCCCCGTTTCCTCTAATGAGTGGCATATTCGGCAGGTGTCCCTTTTTTATTAATCGGGCAATGGAAACCTTCAACATATTACATGCCTCCGTTCCATGACCCCATGCCTTATGGAAATGGCAGAACAGATCCTTCTGTGTTCCTACCATGACATTTGGTTTGAGGTGAGGATATCAGATTGGCAATAGTTGGGCCTCTATTGCCGCCAGGATTTCCACTCGAGATACTCGTATTGATGCGAGTTTGGGATTCATCCGTTCGCCCTACTGTGGTCCTGCTTTCGTCAATTTTTGCGATACGTATCATTCTTCCTCCTTTCGCCGACAGCTAACTTCTTCTAGTTTGGCATAATTATGAGTTTTGACCCGCAAGAGGTCCAAGGTTTGTGGGGGTCCATGAGTAAAGTGTCTTCTAATTTGTGGTATCCACAGGATCTTTTTATTGCTTCTACCGCGATATCCACTGATACTTCCGGAATCATGGTCATTTCCATGTTAAACCGGCTTAAGTAATCCCTCAAAGATTCTTCCGGTCCCCGTTGCAAATCAAATAGAGCAATGGAAGATTTCTTCATAGGGACGGAGTTGCTGAATCGGTTTTGGAATCTCTCTTCTAGTTGCGGTAAGCTATTAATGGAGCCAGATGGTAGCCCTTCAAACCACGTTCTGGCTACTCTGGAAAGAGTTAGAATGAAGATTTGGCATAATGCCTCTTCTCTATGGGTCTGGATTTGGACATAATCCTTCACCCTACTGAGATGGGTGAGGGGATCTGTTGTTCCATTATATACCTCTACCGAAAGTTTAACCCGGCAGCTGACCCGGTATCTCCTCATCCGATAGGTTAACGGATGTTCTGGGCTATCGTCACACCCTTCCGGTGTCTGTGTGGAATGCACCGAGAATATTCGTGACCACAATTGCCGCGGCTGAGGTCGTGAGGGGCCACTCTTAGAGATCTGCTTCTGCTTCTCGCACCGTCCTCTTTCCTCACCGATTGGCGCAATGACCCCCTCGTTATACTATCTTTATCAACATTTCTTTCAATGATATAAAAGGGATTTGCAACAGGGGCTGTGGACCAAGAGTGTAACTTATTTGTTGTGGTAGATGGTGAGGGTTGTAATGATGGGGCCGGTGCATGAGCTGATGGTTGGGAAACCAAGTTGGAGAGTAAGGACGTGATAGCATTCATTCTCCCATGCAAGGCAGCTACAGAGTCTCTAGGAAGTGATGTCGTGGTGATTTCACCCGGACCGAGCGATGATGTGGCTGGTAAGGTTTCTTCTGGATCATTGGAAAGAATGGACTAACGCCATTCAAGATCAAATCTGGCCCCTACTGGCGTTGTTGATGCAGGGGTTGAGGGAATGTAATGAGATAGCGCGTCAGAGCTATCAACAGGCTGGACTGGCAGGAAAACATGGCCAGATGCCATTTTGACAACAGACCTGAGGAAAGATGAAGATTGAGCCACTGGATCTTAAGGACTGCTCACTTAATCAATCCAGAGCTCTCAATGAAAATGATATCCCTTTGCCTAGGGGTAGGGATATTTATGTGATCAATGGCTGCGGGGTAGATATTCCGACCGCTCCTAGTTATGAGGAGCTTTTTAATGCGCCTTAAGGAAAGACTTTTGGATTATGAATAAAAGATCCATTAGTTTGGAATTTAGGTTTTTTGAGAGTTTGCTACGAGCTTCTAAGATATGTGTCATCATCCATGTTTGTCATTCTCCTCCATATTCTTCTACCCAGTAAGATCTTTTCTGCGTCCTTTTTGTTTTATTTTTTTTTGAAATTTAAGTATCAGTTTGATATTATGTTCTGATTTACCCTACCACGATCCAGTGGGCGAAATCGTTTCTAGTATAAACATCGAAGTATATATATATTTCTATCCGAAGCAGTTTTAATCATTAGATTTGTGGTATGAAAAAAACAAATAGAATTCCAATTTTTTTATTAAGTTTAAGGAATATTATTTTGGCGGTTCACTTACATTTTTAGCAAGTGGATTAATTGTTTAAGCCAAATCATGAGAAGATTATCAGTTTTCATTTTCCAACCAAATTAAGTTAGTCCAAAATATATCTTTTTGATTAAAACGAAAATTAATGATAATGCACATATATAATGGAATGAAATATGAGTTCAATCGTGAGAAGTAGCTCTTATAGGTTATAATAACCACAACATATAGGCCGGACCTAGGAATTTTTGTTGGGTGGTCAAAGTTATGGGCGAAATTGGAGTAATTTTTTTTGGGGCCAATATTAATTAAAAATAATTACTAATTAATTTTTTTTAACTTTCAATGAGTTGACTTCTTGTGAAGATAATGAGTCTGGACATAATCGATCTAGGAATACATTTAGTTCAAACTCCTTTGTTGCTTTAATGACCATAACACATTAGGAAGTGTTGAAAACTTGAACATGCATGATACGGCTGGATATGAATATAGGTGTTGAATATGGAGGGTGGACTGGACGAAAGTGGGAATGACAATTTGATATATGTAAGATCTAATAATTCTAGAGTCAAAATTACCATAAACCTAAATTAATCAACACACTATTCTCTAAACAAAAATAATAATAATTAAGGGACATATTGACCAAATTGACCAAATTGTTTGTTTCATTCTCCCATTAAATCTTTAATTACCGGAATAATTTGGGGAGGTTAAAACGTAGTAATTACTAATGTGCAAATACCTCCTCTTTTTTTTTTTTAACCATCTAGTGTTTCGTATCCAAGATAGTTAAACTCGAAAGTTCAAGTAAACTTAAAATGGGCAAATATATATACATATACACACACACATATATGTGTGTGTAAAATAATAATAATTAAATTATCAAAATATGTAAACTCTTACGATTTTACGTTTTTGATTTCACTTGCCCATTTTAAGTTTACTTATATGTATATATATAATTATTTTCTTAAAAAAAATCAGTAATCATTCAAAACTTATAAAAATATTTATTTTTTGAATGCATAATATAATTAAAATGCAACACATAAGCAATAAATATTTAATATATAATACTAGTCAATAATCCATAAATCAAACACATAATAAAGATAGTTCAAATATAAAAAAGAAACTTTCATGTTCAAATAAACATAAAGTTCAACACATAATTGAGTTCAACTCATAACACATAGTTAATATTATGTAATCCTAAAATAGATTAAAACTTGGTTGAGGATCTAAAGCATCATCATCCTCTTCATTCTCAATTAAAGTATCACCATCATTCATTTCTTGGATTCTTGAAGAATCTCCAAATCCAAAGTTAATATCATCAAAATTAATCTTCAAGTCCATGTTTTCACCTTAAATATCATTCCCTCCATCGTGTGCATCTCCACCATCTCCATCTCCATCTCCATCATCACTTTCAACATCATTGCCAAGAATACCTACCTAATTATTGATATCATCATCTTGCTCGGTTATCCACTCATCATCTGATGGAATGTCATCAAAATCTTCACACACTTTCTTACCTTTCCTTTCACCAATTTTCATATTGGTCATTATAAAGACCAAATCATTCATCTTTTTGTGATGCAAACGATTTTGTTAGTATGGACCAAAATTTATCACACATAATAATACACATTAGATTTTTATTATATGCAAACTATTAAATAAAGAAAATAACATAATTAAGGTATAAGCTTACCATCTCAAATGCACTCCAATTGTGTTCACAACTTAATGGGGAACAAGTAAGGCTCAATACTCTAAGGATAAATTTTTGCAACTCTAAACATTCATCTCCATAAGAATCCCACCATTTTGCTGGAGCTTTCTTATCTCTTGTTGCTTTGGCGACATCTATACCTAACATGGTACGAGCTTGGACCCGCCCATATCCACTCCAAGAAAGGCCACCTGAGTGGCCTATCTTTCCCCACTCGGGTGCCGAGAGAAGTATAGGGTTAATTCCGCGAGTGTCCATTAGCCGTGAGCAAGCTAAGACTCGTTTGGCCGAGTAAGGAATTGAGCCTATAGATTCGAGGGCGAATCACTTCAAAGGGGGACGGGATGATACGAGCTTAAAGGTTATAGCTCGTACCTACCAAAGGGGCCCCACAAGCCATGACAAGAGGGCTCATGAGAAGACCGGCCAAGGCATGAAGAGCCTCGGCGCACGCCCCCCCGCACAAGCCCTAGCAAGCCATGAGCTTGTCCGCGCAATCCCTAGCTGGCCATGAGCTTGTTCCAAGCCCGCACACACCTAGCCGTGGTAGCTGATTGAACCATAATTAGAGTGATTTTATCACTAGTTTTCTAGTTCTAATTGAATGGTTAGCTATTGATTTTGGCTAGTTTCGTTTGATTATTGCAAAAAACACTTTTTGAGATCAACTTTACAAAAAGAAGCAAAAAGGGCAAAAAATCAGATCATTTGGAGCAGACGGTGTCTCCCTTGATCAAACCAGTATAGAAGAACCTCTCTTGACCAAGGCCGACTGTCCTTGACTAAGATTCCACTCGAAGTACTCGCGGATCAGATGGATCATGAGCCGGATTTGAAGAGGACTCCCACCAATCTCGGTGGTCATTAAGCTGTCAACAAAAGAAGATATGATCATTCAATCCTCNCGATTCATCGCGATCAAGAGTCATTACCCAGAGGGATTCTCAGAGATATTTTCCTCAACTGTCAACGTATCTTATTAGGAATAAAACTACTTATTATTTCCCTATTTATTTCCCAATAATTTAGGAAGAGCTGGACTATTTTAAGTCTCTTCCTGGGGTTT
>NBIL01067671.1:0-11637 GCA_002752925.1 Viola pubescens var. scabriuscula | reverse complement strand
ATCCATTTATGCTTAGCATCCGTCCCAAACCTTAACACTCGTTCCCAACGAACGGGAAGAAAAAGGGAGTGCGACACCATTGTTGAAGCTCAGTAAGGTCCTTTTCAAGTTTCATGGATTCTCTTGATGTCCTGAACCAATTTTGTGCACATATTAAGACTTGCACAACCATTGCAGTCAAGGAGCTCCTAAAAGGGTCAAGGACTCTTCCTCCAGTACTAAATGCAGATTCAGATGCCACTATGGAAACTTGGACAGCTAGTACATCCTTTGCCAGCTTAGAAAGAATAAGGAACCTTGGAGCATGCTTTTTCCACAAGTCCAAGATGAAAAATGATTTGCCTTTTTCAATAATATTCTCTTGCAAGTAAGATTCCAGTTCTGACTTGATTTGGAGGGAGCCTCCACCATTAGCTTCATTGAGCCTCTAAACCTTTCTTCTCTAGCACTGATCAACTCAGACCCCTCACAAATACTTTCTCTTCCACTACACCCTCCCTTCTCCACAGCAATATCACCTACAACACTTTGCTCTTTTCTCTTACTATACAATTCCCAGTAGGCTACATATATTCTTTTTGTATCCCTATTCACCTTTTCTGCCAACTCTTTTCCAACAAACTCCCCATGCACATCTAACAGAGCAAAAGCCACAGAATCCATCTTCTTTCTTGGATCAAACACATCAGCAATATAAAGAAGAGAATTAAAACTTACCCACATTACCCTAGTACTTATCAAACTTCTCATGCATCTTTTCTGCCAATCTTTTAAGTTCTATGTTACTACTCTTCTCCCAACCTCTTAACATGGAAGCCATATTAGATACTTGATCAAAATAAGCATTTGCAATAACATACTTAGACCCTGACACAAAGTAAGTTAAATCATAAAAGTACCTCAAGGTGTGACACAATCTTCTTGCATTCACCCAATCACCTTCTTTTGGTACACCACCTCTACCACCATCAGTTCTTGCATTCACATATTGAACACCATCATCCTCTGGATATTCCTCATCATCAAACATCAGAATATCTGCCAAATCCTCTTCATTTGATTTTTTCTTTCCTTTATTCTTTCTTTTTTCTTCCCTCATCACAAGCTCAATCTTGTAGAAGGGATCCACATCCTCATATGCCTCAAAGGCCTTCTCAAACTTCAACGCAGACTCTAACATTAAATAGGTGGAGTTCTACCTAGTACACACATCTAAGCACAACAATGCTTTAGACTCAACAAGCTCTCTTTCTGCACACTCCTTAAACTTAGACAATCTAGATGGAGATTGTCAAATGTACCTTACTGCCTCTCTGATCCTAGTGATTGAGGTTCCCACAGTGGTAAGCCCATGCAATACCATCAAATTCACAATGTGTGCAATGCACCTTATATGAACAAACTCCCCCCCACAAATACTTGTACCCCACTGATTCATCCTCTTCCTAATCCAGGCAACAGCTAAGTCATTTGAGCTAGCATTATCTACTGTGATTATAAATACCTTATTAATTCCCCAACCAATCAAACATTTCTCAAGAGCCTTTCCTATAGCATCACCTTTATGACTAGTGATTGGACAAAAATTCAACACTTTTTTCTGTAAATTCCAGTCATTATCAATAAAGTGAGCAGTTACAACCATGTAGTTATGAATGGATGTCCAAGTGTTAGTGGTAATAGAAACCATTTCACAATTAGACATCAAAAACCCTTTCAATTTCAACTTCTCATCAACATACAACTTATAACATAACCTACTAACTGTGTTCCTAGAAGGCACTACAAAACTATTCTGTACAGTAGCCATGAACTTCCTAAACCCTGCACCCTCTACAAACTTAAAAGAAAGTTCATCCCCTATTATCATTAGTGCTAAAGCCCTTTTACAAGCTTCTTGATCAAACTTCCAAGGTCCTACAGTTTTACTACCATCAGGATTTACAAAAGTTGTCATTTCAGTTTGCCTATGGTCATTAGAATGGGGTACCTCTTTACACTTTCTCATGTGATTTTTCATGCTAGTTGTACCATCTAACCTAGTATCACATGCAATTTCAGTTTTACAGTATATACAAGTACCTTTCCATTCTCCATCCTCATTTTGGTACCTTGTAAACTGCTTCCACACCATTGATCTTCTAACCATCGTCTTCCTTTTCTTCTCTTTCTTTACAGTAGCAGTAGCCGGCGCCGCAAGTTGCATTTGTGTATTTGCCACTGCCACCACAGCTTCTGCTTATTGTTTGTCTTGCATTACCATATCCACATCTCCTAGGTTATCAGACATCTTCATCCTAATTAATAAAACAAGAATAGAATCAACTATTAGCAAGACTGAAGAAGATGATACGACAGAGATGGAAAAAGAGAGAAGAGAATGAGAATGACTGAATTTGAATGAGATCGAGATCGAAAGAGAGGAGGAGAATGAGATAGGTTATTTGGTATAACATATAAACGACGTCTTTTAGCTTTATAAGTTCGGGTATTTCGGGTACCCAAACTTACAAAATTTCATCCTGTCCCGAACTGAATTAAAATTCGGGTATCTCCTACCCAAACCTAAATTTTCGATACCCTAATTTTCGATACCTAAATTTAAAAAAATCGGGTCGGAAAAATCGGTAATTCGGGATTCGGGAGTTTTGGACAGCCCTACGCAATACATATTTATATTAGTGTATAGTTATATAGATGTGGATTACAATTGTATTAGATATACACTGGATTTCAAATCTATCTGATTTGAATTTAAACAGAGATAGCATGAGATGTAGATAAATGTTTATCTACAAGTGGTTCCTTAGACAGAGGAGCACGATACTGTTGTGGTAGCTTCTTGGAAGTAGGCATGGCATCATGGGCTTTAGGTGAAGTGGGCTTGTTACTCGATAGACCCCCACAAACAGAGCGAGGTTTTGGCAAAAAAGATAGTTTGTCTTGTAAAGAACAAAAGTGTATAGTAGCTAACCCCTTAGTTAAAATATCAGCTAGTTGATCATCCGTTGAGACTAAACGAACCAGGAGTTCAAGCTTGACGACTCTATCACGAACAAAGTGGAAGTCAACCTCCACGTGTTTGGTGCGGGCATGAAAAATAGGATTAGTAGAGTGATACGTGGCACCCAAATTGTCACACCAAAGAATGGGGGGAGATGAAACAGGGGAACCAAGTTCGCGTAGAAGAAGGCCAACCCAAGTGGAGTCCGCAGCCCCGTCGGCCAAGGCTTTATATTCAGCGAGGAACGAGCAACAATACGTTGTTTCCGAGATTGCCAAGAAATCAAGTTGGCACCAAAGTATGTTAGGTAACCGCTGGTGGATTTACGATCAAGAGAACAACCAACCCAATCAGCATCCGTAAAGGTTTGGACAGTAGGATGAGGAGATTTCCTGTAGTAAATGTGATACGATTTGGCCCACGAGGGTACGAAGGCCGAAGGGTATGTTACAAAGGGGAGGATCTAGCTCTAGAGTTTACGACTCATAAATCGTACGAAAACACAGAAGAACAAAAGGGGAAGGAGACGTGCAGCGGAAATAGAAAAAGAAAAAGAAAAGTACAAACAAACAACACGAAGAAAAATACCCGGATTGAAGAAAGCGGAAGGAGACAGAGAAGGGTGATTGAATACAAGAATGAATAATCTTGAGTGTCGCTGGTAGCTCGCCTTAAAATCGGGTAGAATATTCAAGAACATAAATCACTCAAACCAGATTCCAATATTCACACAAAAGGAAGTAATAACAAATTACAAATTTGAAGATAGGTTTACATTTTATCCTTGCGGAGTATCAAAACACCATCAAAGCTTAGAATCCCACAAGCGGTGAGTTTAGGGTGATAAGGGAGGAGTATTCTCGACTCAACAATATCACTCAAATCTAAATTAATGAAAATGTACAAGAAGCTAGCTATTTATACTAGGTTACAAAAATGGGCATTTTATGACAAATTTGCCCTTCTCATTTTTGCCAATCTGTCCCGGGATTAACGGCTCCAAAGATTAAAGGTTCTAGGGATTAATGGTATGCCGTTAATCTCGGCAAGAATTGGCTCCAAAACTACCTCCCGTTAACCCTCAACGGATTGCCGGTAACTCCTCTTTGCAGGTTCTGGATAACGGCTTGTTCATTTACGGGTACCCGATATCGTCTCTACCGGTAAGCTCCCGTAATCTTCCCGATAGATGTGCGCGAGGGCTAAAGTTGGCACTAGTCTTACCTATGCCTCCCGATAGATGTCCCGGTATGTCTCCCCGCGGCTCAGTGCTCCTGCTATGGTGCGCGATTACCGTTACAACCTGATTCTTGGCATTAGATGGTTTTTCTCTCAACTTGGTCTCGAATCAAAGAGTTAACTTCCTCGCCATGCTCCGAGTGATTGGTCCTGGTTGTGGGGTATCCCAAGATTGGGCATCCATGATCGCATCAAAAGGCCAAGGGAAAGATTGCTACACATATAGTGCAAGATGCGCTTAACCATGAGCCAATGTCTTACCAAAGGTTGTTGCATGAATTGATAGACCCGATTAACAACAAAGGCAATGTCAGGTCGTGTCATAGTACAGTAGAGTAAGGAGCCAACAATACTATGAAAGAGAGTGGTATCATGAAAGGGAGCCTGTGATGATGCTGAAGAGACAGTAGTACAGGAGACGGGGGTTGGAGCTGGGTTGATAGGAAGCATACTAGCTTTATTCAATTAGTCATGAGCATACCACATTTGTGTTAAATGGAGACCAGAGGACGTGTGATATGCCTCAATACCTAAGAAAAAAATTAAAATTACCCAAATCCTGGAGCATAAAGACACGACCAAGTGTGGAAAAGTAGAGTCACTCCCAGTGAGAACGATATCATCCACGTATACCAATAAGTATGCAACCAGATTCCCCCTGCGATATATGAACAACGATGTATCAAGATGAGAGTAGATAAAGCCCACGACAAGAAGGAACGAGGCCAACTTCAAATACCAGGCGCAGGGAGCCTGTTTCAAGCCGTACAAGGAGCACTTCAGAAGACACACATGATCAGGTCTGGCCTTATCAATATAGCCAAGAGGTTATTCCATGAAGACGGGTTCCAACAGATCACCATTAAGGAAGGCATTGTGAACATCGAGTTGGCAGAGAGCCAAACCCGAAGTAACCGCAATAGAGAGAATTAGTCAAATTGTGGATGGTTTGACAGCCGGAATGAATGTCTTGTTAAAATCAACACCCTCCTGTTAGTTAAAACCCTTCATAACGAGACGAGCTTTGTAACGCTCAATGGAGCCATCAGCACCTCGTTTAATTTTATATACCCAATGGCAACCAACGAGATTCATGGAGGCAGTTTTTGGGACCAACACCATGGTATGATTCCGATGGAGAGTGGACAACTTGCTTTCTATGGCTTTGAACCATTCAGGATTGACACAAGCTTTCAAATAAGTGGTCAGTTCAGAGGGAGAGACCGAGGTGAGCATGGCATCGAATAATTATTTTGGTTTTAGGTGAGGTCGAAGAACCATGGCATGAGTACGACGTAGAGGAGGAGAAGGGATAGGATTAATGTGGTGTGAAGCAGAGGGAGGAGAGGCGGATGGGGAGGACAGGCTGGGAATGGGTGAATTAATAGGATTAGTGTGTTGTGTATAGTGCACAACTAGGGGCTCAGGAGTGGCCTTAGGCACAACTAAATTAGAGGAAGGATTCACAATAGGTAAATCATCATCTAGTAAAAACTCATGGCTTAAGAGTGCTCTCTGAAGATCAGAAAAGGTCAGAGAACCATGGTAAAAGATGCAACAATAGTTTTCAGTTCAGGGCACAAACTACACAAAATAAAGATAATAAAATATTCTTGAGAGACCGAATGTCCAGTCGTAGATAACTCATCATAAACAACTTTAGCTCATTTTAGATAGCTAGAAATATTATCATCACCTTGTTTCAGTTTATGAAGTGCAAGATGAAGAGATAATACCCGTGACGTTGATGAAGAGACAAAATCTACTTCCAAGGACTGCCAAACTTCATGTGCAGTCAGGGGAGAGAGTGTTGATTATAACACTTATAATCTGTTGGTCCTGCTTGACCTAGGCTGATTGAGCTCAAATTGCAGTGGTTTTACCACCAGTTTTCTTGTCTTTTTAGTATGATAATCTACTATTTCTAGTAGATATTCTCTGATTATTGCAGGAAACACTTTCGAGAAGGGATAGATGATAGCGTGCATTTATGCATGATTTTCTCTTCTTTCTTAGCCTTATTTTAGACACGATTATGCTGATTTGCCCTATATTTTATCCTTTTTATAGGTCTGGGCCAAAAGAGAGAAAGATGCGGAAACATGCGCTATTTGGATGGAATTCTGTAGAACTCAAAGCATCGAGACTAGTCGTCCTGCCCTAGAGGAAGGATATCATCTTGCCCTCGACACCCGAAAGGAAAGATTCCCAAAAGATTCTAGCGAGATTCCATGCGCTTCTAGAAGTTCCCAGAATATTCCTTTGGCCAGCACACGCTCCTTCTTTATCTTGTACTCCCCTTAGCTGGATTTTGTCCCATAGTGGGTTGTTAGGGTATTTAAACCTTTAGTTTTTAGGGTTTTGAACATCTCTTCATCTTTTAATATATTTCTTACCTTAAAACTTTTGGGATCTGTTCCTCCTAGATATTCTGCAGCCGCCATGCACCTTTTGTAAACAAACCGGAGCTGTAGCTCCGGCCGGTATTAATCAAATAGTTTCTTTCTCTTTTTCTTTCCTTTCGTGTATGCTTTTGTTTAGATCTATTGTGTGTTTAATTGTTAACATGAGTAGCTAATTTTCCATTTCTTAGCAAAGGGTTTCGAGTGTTACAAAAGGGTTAGTTAAGAGGCCTAATTATTCTTCATATATTCTTAGTGTTATATTTTCTTGTTTGCCAATTGCTTGCCATTTCATTCGAGGTTTATTAGGAGTTTGATCACCTACTAGTAGATCTCCTTTGAATATCGTCATTTCTGTTGTAATCATTAGGTAGGATATTGTAGACAACTAGATCGGAGTCACCATAACAGTTGGTCCAATCCGATTAGGGCAAGCAACCAACTAGGGTAGATCTGACAACGTCTTGCCCTAGACGTGTCTTCCTCCTCTTTATGGGCCTTTCATCTATTGCCTCATGATGTGTAAATGGGGGGTAATACGTGTCAGTGTCAAGGTTACCTCATGATGTGTAAACGGGGGGTAACTTCTCTTACGAAGGAAGTAGGGGACCTAAACGTATCTGGCCCCTATAGCACGTCTATAGCCCTAGAATAGAATATTCCTGCGCCAATGATTGACCAGGCCTAGCTGCAACCTAAGAATGACCTTTTGCTAAGATCCTCTCTCATCAGATTTTATTCTCTTTTTATCCTGCCTTTATTATTATTCTTACCTTCTTTCACTTTTGTGATTGCCTTTTCATTACTGTCTTATTCTTTTTGCCTTGTCTTTATTTTTGGTTTCTTTTTAGTTTAAACAAACAACTTCCAAACCCCCCCAGTGTGTTACTATTTTTGGTGTGTTATCTTGGTCATATATCTAGGGCAAAAGTCTTTCCCTAGTCCCTGAGTTCGATCCCTTCTTCCATTATACGCATGTTAATTGTGCATATAGGCATTAAGATTTATTTATATTTGAGTGACGATTAAATTTTGACGTCGTTGCCGGGGACTAGCTACTGATTTCTTTCTCTTTGTGTATGACCAGGAGATCTGCACCGAATCTCTTACCATTCGACCTCAAAATCAGAGGAACAAAAAGAAGAGTCTGACAGTTAGCAAGGCAATCTTCTTCCTCAAACAATCTCGGTGATTTCTTTCATCAAGGCCTCGACGAGCCAGAGCCCATCTTGCTCGAGATACCCATCATGAAAGATCCACCTCATCCAGTGCAAGATGTTCTAAACAACCAGACCATTGAAGATCTTAATGCTGCTCCAGAGTCTCCAAGTAGTTGTATTGTCTGGCCCATTGTCCAGCATGATTGGACGCTCAAGTCTACTGTCATGCATCACCTTCCTAGCTTCCATGGTATTTCTAAAGAGAATCCACATCGTCATCTTCAACAGCTGCACTCGATATGTGAGGCCATGAAGCTGACCAATGTCAATATCGACTAGGCCAAACTGCGCACCTTTATGTGGTCCCTCAAGGACGCTGCAAGTGACTAGTTCTATGACCTCCCTCCTAGATCTATCCACTACTGGGCCGAAATGTCCAAAGCATTCATGGATAAGTACTATCCACCATCTATGACGAGTGTCACACGGAAGCAGCTAGTGTCTATTTTTCAAAAAGATGAGGAGAACTTGGCCCAATACTATGATCGATTAAAAAAGATGCAGGCTTTATGCCCTTCTCACAATCTCACAGACCATGCTCTTATTCAGTACTTTTATGAGGGGTTGAAAGGACCCGACAAAGCCTTGCTGGATGCTGCCAGCGGTGGCTCCCTTTGTGCTTTAACTCTAGCAGCTGCCAAGGCCACTCTTGAACTCATGGAAAAGAACATTGTCCCTTCAAATAGAGCCTCCAATGCCCAAGATATCCGAGTGGCTGCTATGGAAAACCAACTTACAACCATCACGGGCATGCTTCAAAATATGGCAGTAGAACAACCTGTCTAGGGCAAGGCGTGTCAGATTTGCAACTTTGTGGATCACACCATAGATGCTTGCCCTCACATTCCTGATGAGATACAAGTGAATGCTGCGGGAGGTTACAATCCTACTCCGTATGGCCAGAACTACAACCAGGGGTGGAAACATCTAAATTTCAGTTACGCCAATAACCCACAGACGTCTAGGCCTAATCAATAGCCCAGTACCATCAACATGCCAATCAGTCTCATTCTCAGCCACCTTTGAACTTGTAGCATTTCAAACCCAGGCCTAACAACTACCCCACCAACCAACAATATCAATATCAGACCCATCAAGGGTAGTCTTTTTCTTCTAATCAGCCGGCTGATGGAGTAGTTAATTATGGGCCCGCCTTCATGGATATGCAAAAGTAATTGAGTGTTCTGATTGCAGAAATGAAAGAATTAAATAATCAAGGCAGATTTCCTGGGCAAACTGAGGCCAATCTAAAACATGAAGTGTGTGCCATGACCCTTCGAAATGGTCACCTTTTGCCTCCTCGAGTGCATCCAGGCCTCGACGTCGAATAAACTGTCTTGCCCAAGCATGAAACCAAGCCAGAAAAGGAAACCAAAGTCCTATCAGTCATGGAAGACCGCATCCGTTCTCCAAGAGGCTCTCCTAGGAAGAGTGATAAGCCGGAAGAGTGATAAGCCAGAAGAGTTCACCCAAGAGTACATCCACAAGATCCTTGAGCCACCTTTTCCTCAATGGCTGGTCAAGTCAAAAAAGGATAATGAGGACCGTGAGATTTTTAAGATGTTTAACAAAGTGCAAGTTAACATCCCTTTGCGCAGGCTATTAAAAATGTTCCTCGTTATGCTAAATTTTTGAAAACTTGGTGTGCTAAAAAATGTACTATGACAGGTGTGAAAAAAATTAGTATAGGTGCTAATGTCTTGGCTGTCATTCAGAGGAAGCTACCACCCAGGTGCAAGGACAAAGGCATGTTCACCATCCCATGCAAAATCCGTACTACTGACATTGGTAGAGCTATGTATGATTCGGGTGCAGGTATCAGCGTCATGCCCTTGATGATTTACAACAGTTTAGGCCTAGGTCCACTCAAGTCCACCGGAGTCATGATCCACCTAGCTGACCGATCTGTCATCCACCCCAAGGGTGTTATAGAGGATGTTCTGGTGCAGGTTGGAGATTTCATATACCCAGCTGACTTCTACATGCTTGACATAGAGGATGCCCAATCTATCAAGGCCTCGAACATGCTCCTGGGTAGACCATTCCTTAGGACTACAAGAGCCAAGATCGACATCCATGACACCTCCATTACTCTTAAGTTCGACGGTGAGACCATCAGGTTCAATATGCTTGACGATATGAGATACCCCACCAAGTCTTCTAGTGTAAAATTTGTTGATATTGTTGACCTTATCGTTACTAATGTTCTTGAACTTGCTACTGATGATTCTCTGCAGCTTGCCCTAGACAGGAGTATTCCACCCGCCGCGCTGGACACCTTTGCCTTGACACTTGTAACTCCACCCGAGTTGCATGAAGTCGTCGCTACTTTGGAAGAACATTATGTTATCCCTTCTCCTCCTACTATTTCTCCTCAACTCGTTGATCATACTAATTCAACACCTGCCCCTTCTCTTTTACAGGCCCCTAAGTCAGAGTTGAAGAGTTTGCCCTCGCATCTCAAGTATGTCTACCTTGGCGAGTGATGCGTCGTCGAAACGTGTCATAAATACTAAAGAAAACCTTATGCCAAGATGAACAATTAATTTTTATATAGCGGTAATAGGGTCTAACACAGGGATTGGAAGGAATGAAATCTAGCCCTAGATGTATGACTTGGAACAAATGCACATGAACGTAACACAATGGGGGGAGTTAATTGGCTAAACAACTTAACCAAGGCAGATATATGAGCTAACAATTCTAACTAATTAAGACAGTAATCGGGGGCACGACAAACAAACAATACCAAAAGTAAGAATAAAGAGTAGAGTAAGTAGACAGTAGACAGGTAGAGATAATAAATAAGAGGAGAAGAGATCTTAGCAAAGGTCATTCTTGGGTTGTGTCGAGGGCTCGTTAGTCATCGGCACACAAATATTCTAAACCCATGGTATGCCGATATTGCTAACTTCTTAGCATCAGGTGAGTTTCAAGGTGAGTTGTCTTTTCAAGAGAAGGAGAAAATCAAAAGAGATTCTAGGCACTATGTATGGGACGATCCTTATATGTGGAATATTAGTAAGGATCAAATAATCAGAAGATGTTTTCTTGAGCATGAGATAGAACCTATTTTAGAATTTTTCCATTCTCATGCATGTGGAGGTCATTTCGGGCCAAAAAGAACAACGCTTAAAGCATTCGAATCTGGATTTTATTGGCCTACCTTGTTTAAGCATTGTCACATGTTTTGCAGGAAGTGCTCTAACTGCCAGAGAACTGGTAATATCTCATCTAAAAATCAGATGCCACTTAATCCAATATTGGCATGTGAGATTTTTTATGTCTAGGGAATAGACTTTATGGGTCCTTTTCCTAAGTCTGGGGGAAGCCAGTATATCCTTCTAGCTGTTGATAATCTTTCGAAATGGGTTGAGGCTAAAGCTACTACGACTGATGATGCTAAGAAAATTGTCTCATTTTTGAAGTCTCATGTTTTGAACAGGTTTGGAGTGTCGAAGGTGATCATCAGTGACGGAGGTACCTATTTTTGTAATAGGGTAGTAACATCCATATTTACAAAATATGGTATCAACCACATGGTGTCAACGACTTATCACCCTCAAACCAACGGCCAAGCAGAGGTCTCAAATAGGGAGATTAAGTCTATCCTCACTAAGACAGTAAATCCGGAGAGGAAGGATTGGAGCCAAAGGCTTGATGACGCTTTGTGGGCCTACAGAACAACGTTCAAAACTCTGATTGGGACCACACCTTACAAGCTCGTTTATGGGAAATCATGTCATCTTCCTGTGGAGATAGAGTACAGATC
>NBIL01067572.1:0-11643 GCA_002752925.1 Viola pubescens var. scabriuscula | reverse complement strand
CCATACTAAGCTCCCAAAAGAAAACCACTTTCTTGACCACCCAAACAAGCCAAAAGAACTTCATTATGAGATGACAGTTGTGAGGATGCACTCGCGTGATCTTGAAAAGATACCTCGCTTCCCATACTTCGACAAAACAGTACATATCTTTTCAAATCACGCGACTGTATCCTCACGAAGTTCTTTAGGCTTTTTGGGCCTGGTTTACAGAGATTTTGGGGTGGTATAAGACTCTATTACATTATCTAGCCATTTGCTCCCATTTTTCTGGATTATGGTTTAATATCTTCCTAGTGGTCTGATTCATTGTTCTTAGGCTCACTCTTGGGTTTGAATGGGTGTTAGGTTCCTTTTTTTCCGACAGTTCGAGAAACGCAGTGCATTCAAGAACATGGGTGTGCATCATCAGCAGATGGTTTCAAGATTATAGATCTCAGAATTGTAAACACGTTTTATGTCCAGTTTCTAATTTTTTTTGACAGTACAGGCAGCTTTTTCTGCGATCCATTGTGGCAAACGGAATGAGTTATGTGAAATTAAAGTTCATCTCATTTTCTCCTAGTGATGCGCCTAAGCCTGCTTGGTATTGCTTTTGAACAAGATATATTTTCCCTCTGTGTCTAAGTATCTACATCGCTTGACAGGAAAGAATGGCCTGCCGCGGTGCAGATATGATGCAATGCAACTGGATCCTGAAAGGAAGAGAAGGATTCAAGTGTTTTATTACGTCTTAACGTAGTAGTAGCTGATAATAGTGCCAATGAAGTGTAATTCATTTGGTATTCTCGTGTCTCGTATGACTTAGAATTCCAGTCATTTTGGCAATCCATCTATAATTCGATAGTGGCATAATCAAATCTTATATGTAGTAGTAGTAACCTATTATCTTGTTTTCCTTTCGACCGGAAGACGTAAAGTAGTAATCTCAATTTGAAGATAACCCCAATCGTAAAAATAAATAAATAAATAAAAGCCTATTCCTACCCCAAGCGAAAACCTGATGCGATACACAAAACGACAACATAACCAACCGTTACAAACTTCCCAATAATAGCAAAACTGAAGAAAAAAGAGAGTAGTAAAATTTAACGGACACACTAAAACAACAACCAAAAGAACTTCTTAACTTTCAGCTTCCTCAGCCTCTTATTCTCTTCCTTTCTCTTCCATTGAAAACCCATGATGCAAATTCCTCTATGAACACACACTCTTAATTTCTGAAACAATCCACCTTTTTCCCCCCTCTCTAGATCTTCCCTTATGTTCTCGCTCACATCTCCGATCAATCAACCCAATTCCAAATCTTGTTGTCCTGAAAAGTCAAGCTCATCAAAACCTTCAAAACAAAATCCATCTCAATAAACCAGAAAAAAACAAAATCCCTATTAATCTCTTGATTTCCCGATTCCATTAAGGAAGAAAAAGAATCAAAAACAACAATTAATCGACATGGGTAGTTTTGCTACGATTGGGCTAATAACAGCATGGTATTCTGCAAATATTGGGGTGTTATTATTGAACAAATACTTGCTCAGCAACTATGGATTCAAATACCCAATTTTCCTCACTTTCTGCCACATGATGGCTTGTTCTTTGCTTAGTTACATCGCCATTCTATGGCTAAAGATCGTGCCTTTACAAGCCTTGAAGTCGCGGCAGCAGTTCCTGAAGATCTCTGCCCTTGGCATCATCTTTTGTTTGTCTGTTGTAGCTGGGAATATTTCGCTCCGGTACCTTCCGGTTTCGTTCAATCAGGCTGTTGGGGCAACCACACCATTTTTCACTGCAGTTTTTGCCTATTTGATGACATTGAAGAAAGAGGGTTGGCTCACTTATGCCGCTCTCATCCCTGTTGTTGCTGGTGTTATCATTGCTAGTGGGGTAAGACTTGTTTTTTTTTCTTTTTCTAATGAAAATTTTGGTTGGTTTTTTCCAGTATGGTTGTGCTTTAGAATGTAAAAAGAAGTAGTTTTTGGAATGGAATAAGTTGAAGTTATGTTGAATTTTGATTTTAAACCATGTTCTCTGTTGACTTTTGCTAATAATTCAATAGCAACAATAGACAGGGGAGGTGCATTATAAGATAAAGCCTCTCCTTGTGTAGTAATTATGAATATGGATGTTATATATGTGATGTATTGGATAATTTTTGCTATTCTATCGAATGTTTCTACACTGCTTCGGGGATAGCTACTGATCTTTGGTACTTTTGCATTTTTCTTGTTCATGTAACGAAAAGGGAGAACCAAGTTTTCATCTCTTCGGATTTATAGTATGTCTTGCTGCTACTGCTGCACGCGCTCTTAAGTCGGTACTTCAAGGGATTTTGCTGTCTTCTGACGGGTAATACTCTTTATCCTACAGCTGATTGAATTATCGCCATCTGATACTCAATTGATCCGATTGTTTTTCCAGGGAAAAGCTGCATTCTATGAACCTGTTAATGTACATGGCACCAGTAGCTGTAACAGTCCTTATTCCGGCCGCGCTGTATATGGAAAGAGAAGTAATTGGAATCACAATTGCCCTTGCAAGGGATGATGGGAGATTCATATTTTTCCTGTTCTTCAATTCTGCACTTGCATATTTTGTGAATTTAACAAACTTCCTGGTCACTAAACACACCAGTGCCTTGACACTACAGGTATTTCTACTCCTTCAATGTATTGAAACTTTCTGAGCTTCCTTTCATCCATTTTGCATTTCCACACATGTGTATCAATGATGAGCATAGCTGCAATGACATTTGCATATCGAAGAATCTAAATCTGTCGAAATCAAATCTTTATGCCCCATTCCTACGTAAATTAAGCTTTCAATTCTAATGTTAGTGGCAAAATATTAGGTTTTATGTTGCAGATAGATTCTAAAGATCATGTTCCTGAATCCAAGAACGTGAGCTCTTTGCCATTTCCATGTGTTGCATCGATCTATATTCGCACGTAAGATGTATGTTGACATTGCTGTAGGTCCTGGGGAACGCGAAAGGGGCTGTTGCTGTGGTGATCTCAATTTTGATATTCAGGAATCCTGTGTCATTCACTGGCATGTTTGGATACACAATCACTGTAATAGGAGTGGTTCTCTACAATGAAGCCAAGAAAAGAGCCAAGTGATCAGACATATCCTGTAGGATACGAAAGGTATCAAATAGGTTTCAACCTAAGTTTTGCTGCCATATTCACCTGCGGGCAAGAGTGTACTCCATTGAAGAGAAGATCCGGCAACTTCTCGTGCAGCCTCTGACCGTCCTCATACATCTAAAGTTGTTACAGGAATGGGAAGAGGGTTTCTATGTACAGTCCCAGGTTTATTCTTATATATCAGGTTTTGGCAGGAAATTTTGTTTGGTTTTTCTTGTAACTTTTTTTATTATCATTGTTTCTCCCACTTATCTACTATGGAATGGAAAATTTATAAAACCCAAATTACAAGACTTACTATTGGGTTAAACAAAATGAGAAGTAATTAAAAATAAAAACCAATTTGTACTTGGTTCTTATGTATCAGCTCACCATAGTGAATCTATTATTAACAAATAAAAGAACAACTAATTGGTGATAGTTTATGATTCATATGATTTTTGTATGAGTTTTGGGTTTGAGGTAGTTGACAGTATAATTTATAAGCAGAAAATGTTGTTAAGATCTATCAGACATAACTTTAAGGAAAGTAGCAGGAAAGAATTAAACAAATAGATTAACTGATACTTTACAGACAGCTGCAAAACATCTCACTTTCAATCTCTTTAAAATTTCACAACAAACGACCATATCATGACCAGATGCTGACAAATTCTACCTCAAAACAGAAAGCAACTTTCTGGAATCATCAAACCTAGAAAGCTAGAAAGCATGGCCTAGGTTTCAGAATCTCTTGCCTCGTACATAAACGACAAAATAAACAAGCAGCTCAAAACATGATTTATACTACAGTTGATAGTATCTATGAAAATTGAAACATTACCAACCATTGAACACATCTTGCATGAAACTTACAAGCAATGGAATGGCACCATGCACGATGTGTTAAAACACAAACAAGTTCACTTCATGTTCCTAAATTTCACACAGAAAAACTGACAAGTTCTGCCTAGCCAACGTGTACAACAACAGTACAAGGACCAGCCAGCATGGCCTAATTCAAGTTGGAGGCATGACCTTAGTTCAAACTTCATACCTCCTCATACAAACAACTAGCTTAAAATTCTGATCACTCCACAACGATGAAGCCTTGCCAAGACAGTCGCTGTTGAAACAAGAATAAGACGACTGGATACGAAAAGCAAAGGCCTACTTATCACGCATGAACATCCCAGAAGAATCCTGGCCCAAGGTTCAATGTAATCTGGCCCAGTCAAGGCGATTGTGACTCTTGTCAGTTACGGTTGGTTATGTTGTCGTTTTGTGTATCGCTCAGGTTTTCGCTTGGAGTAGGAATAGGATTTGATTGATTTATTTATTTATTTTACGATTGTGGTTATCTTCAAATTGAGATTACTACTTTACGTCTTCCGGTCGAAAGGAAAAGCAAGAATAAATTATAATAGGTTACTACTACTGCTACATATAAGATTTGATAATGCCACTATCGAATTATATATGGATTGCCAAAAAAAAAAGAGACTGGAATTCTAAGTCATACGAGACACGAAAATACCAGATGAACTACACTTCATTGGCACTATTATCAGCTACCACTACGTATCTCCAATTAGTGAAATTCAAAGGTCAGGATTAAATCCTCCTTTTTTCCAGGTTAAGACGTAATAAAACACTTGAATCCTTCTCTTCCTTTCAGGATCCAGTTGCATTGCATCATATCTACACCGCGGCAGGCCATTCCTTCCTGTCAAGCGATGTTGATACTTAGGAGAAATATCTTGTTCAAAAGCAATGCCAAGCAGGCTTAGGCGCATCACTAGGAGAAAATGAGATGAAATTTAAATTTCACATAACTCATTCCGTTTGCCACAATGGATCGCAGAAAAAGCTGTTTGTACTGTCAAAAAAAAATTAGAAACTAGACATCAAATGTGTTTACAATTCTCTGAGATCTATAATCTTGAAACCATCTGCTGCTGATGCACACCCATGTTCTTGAATGCACTGCGTTTCTCGAACTGTCGGAAAAAAAGGAACGTAAACACTCTTTCAAACCCAAGAGTGAGCCTAAGAACAATGGATCAGACCACTAGGGTGAAATATACAACCGGATTCTCGCTTTTAAACCCTCAAAACAAATACAATGGGAGTTTTTATAGACTAATTAGGTCGGCTTCCAATCTTCCCCAGCATAAACTGCTTGATCACCCAGCTCTTCTTCGATGCGAAGCAACTGCAAAAGTTTGGCAATTAGGTTCATATTGACCCCTGCTTTAATAAAAGACATTACCCTATGGTTGAACTTGCACTAGGGATCAGTCAACTAAGAAGCTGGGGTTGCAATTGACTAGTAAATTCTATTTATGCTCATAGAATGTGTCAATGTGTTCATGTCACACCTAGGAAGTCCATGCTATCGAGAAATATTTAATTTCGCCAATACAAAACGAGACTTCTCTACATTCCTGATGGTCCAAAAACTATACAATCCCCGAAGAGTAAACAGTTGAAAACACAAAACCAAAAACCATTGTAGAGTATATGGAGGAGAAAGTAAACCTGATTGTATTTTGCGAGTCGCTCTCCCCTGCAAGGAGCACCTGCTTTGATTTGACCCAGTGCAAGACCAACAGATAAGTCGGCGATGAAAGAATCTTCTGTTTCACCACTTCTATGAGATGCAACAACACCCCAGTTGGCATCCTTTGCCAACTTCACCACATCAAGTGCCTCTGTTACAGTTCCAACCTGATTTATCTAAATTCAAGCCATAGAACAACATCAGATGATCCTCACATCCACATACCAATTACTATCGTGGCAATATAAATTCCTTGGCCAGTTAGGGAGCAAAAAGTTATATCATAATATTTTCATCAGAAAGTGTAGAATCAAGAGAATAATAGTTGTTCCCTATTATCAAACTAGGGGGTGGCTGACTGAATGCTTATTTGGTACAAAATCATCATCTATTCTACTGTTTTTAGATGGTGATACTGCTGATATATGGTGTATTCTCTTTTTCTTTGCAAAAACCAGATAGGAGAAGCAAAGAAGAAAGAAAGGAACTAAAACACCAAAAAAAATAGAGCAAAAAGAAGACGGTGGTGAAAAGAGCTATATCAGAATGAACCAGCCTCTTCCCTAGGCCTAGGAGAAAGCACATCAACATCAAAAAGGAGTGCCTCTATACTAGGCCTAGGACGATTTCAACTGGACCAAGGAGCAGCGAAGTGGGCTTGGGCCGCAAAGAAGGAAAAGCGCGTCAACACTTCTGTCTCAGAAAAAGACTTCCAGCGCGCCAATATTTATGTTCTCAGCAAAAGACTTGCAGGAAGAGTTTTCAGAGTTGTAACAACGTCCAAAGGGATGAAAACAATTATCTTTTATATTTTATCTAAAATTCTAAGGAAGATAAGAACAATTTAGTTTTTCTAGCTTATTTAGATGGCAGTCAGTTGGGGAAGGTATCTCTTCTTCTGCTTCCGATTTTCTCTGCAACCAAACTTGGAACTCCATTATTTTTGCTCTCCTCGTCTTCTTCCTTGAAACGAGATTTCTAGTTTTATGCAACTGAATTTTATCTTATTTTATTGTCTTTCTCGAGCTAAGTAAATCGTTCCTGATACTCCAAGGTTCATGATTCCAGTATTGTGAGTTCTAAACAAATTTAATCAATTCCGAACTTCATATTTCTTCTCTTCTGATTTCTTATCAATTTATTCTTGTTTTGATTTAAGAATGATCAACTTAAGTTTTAAACATGAATAATTACAGTTTTTCCACATAACTTTGGGTCTACATTGTTAGAAGGAATTCGTAAGCAACTAGCGTGTGGCCAGCCGGAACTCTTATTGAACGAGCAACGAGCTAGGCTCAATTACAGAAAAAGAAAAGTTAGGTTATAGGGGCAAGTGGACTGATCCCTTGGCCTAGGAATGGTCTCTCCCTGTTTTTATCAACAAACTAGTTAAAATCCTATAAGTGAACCTTATGATTACTAAGAAGGTTAGGATTCTTAATAGAGTTTCTTTTTGAGAAACTTGATTAGGAGGAGAGTAGGAAGTCAAAGTGAACTTGACTTCTATAGTCACCCTATGAAACTCAGTTTTAAACATTTTTGCATCATTCATCAATACACTGGGAATTTCCTATTGTTTGTTTACTGTTTTGATTGCATTATGTTTTTTGGTTACTACCATTGTCACAATTGGCCATACTTGGGAACTGAAATTGGACCTAAATTCCTGTGGAACGAACATCTTATTGTTTGCTACAATATTTTTTGTCTCAGTGTGATAAGTTGTATTATTATTATTTTTGACGGATTTGGCACCCATCAGTGGCGAAGCTATATCAGAGTCCTTTCACTAAAATCATTACTAAGAGGCCCAAAAGTAAAAGCACCTTTTCCGCAATAAAATCTAACTCTAACCAAATGGAAAAATATCACCCAAGTATTGGCTGGCTACCTTGAGCAGAAGAGCATTGCAAGTTGACTCATGTATTGCGTTCTCAATGCGTTTTGGATTTGACATCAACAAGTGATCCCCTATTACCTGCAAAAACAGTCTCACTTAACCTCTGTTCCTATAATACATGGAAAAGATAGAAATCAAAAGTTTCTGGGGGCATCCAAGAGACTGAAAATTTAAGATACCTGACAGAGCCCAAGGCTGGAAAATTGTTTAGTATGTTCCCAATCTTCCTTATCAAACGGGTCTTCAATGGACACAATTGGATACTCTGAGATCCATAGGAAGATATTAAACCATAATCCAGATAAATGGGAGCAAATGGCTAGATAATGTAATAGAGAGTCCTGTACCAGCACAAAGCTCTTTATACATCTTAATCATGTCCTCTCCTGATTTGAAATTTTGCCCCAATTTGCTTGGAGATTTGAAATCCAAATCATACTTGGTACCTATGCAGAAGGAAATGAAAAAGGAAAGTATCATCTGTTAGTAAGCAAGAAGAGTTCCATGCACAGATGTAAATTCCAGGCAGCGTTCACTAAGTTACAGATGGCAGACATACAATTAAGACAAGCATATTAAAGAGGCATCTTTAATTCCTGCTGCAGGATTTTTCCATGTAAAGTTCATGTCTGATTTGCAAGAATTATTATCACAAAGTTAACTCTTGAGTATGGTGTGAAAATCTCTCATTGCATCAGACAGATACTCCTGTAGCTGTACGACTAATTTTTAGGGAACTAGAAGATCACCTATGCAAAAAACAGTAGCAGCAACATCAATTGCTATCTTTATTCTCTCATTATAACCCGTTCTGCTGATGGCCTCTTTCACAAGATCCAAGCCTTCTCGAACACTATCAATAAGTAGAATATAAAATCAGTTGAATAACAAACCAAAGGTTTTAAACTAATGTAACCCTCTTATTGGGGGCAGGAGGTGCAAATCAACAATAGCAGAATGTAAATTGTCAGACAAGAAAGGGCAAGCATTTATGATTTGTGGCTATAGCTTCAGATAGTTTACCTTTTTCCATCGTTTCTTACGATCTTATCCAAGGATATTAATTATCATTTCATTTTCAGAGGAGTTGAAGGCCAATAGGGCTCCAGAAATCTTTGTACAAAAGATCTTGGAGCATCAAATTCACGAAAGAAAAAAAAAACTTGCCTGGAGATGTTAGGAGCAAATCCACCATCTTCACCTACATTACATCCATGCTCACCATATTTCTCTTTAATAACAGCCTGTCCTATATAATAACATAAGTAACAATCAGTTAGTGCATGGGGAGACTGCAACCTTTCATCAACAGTTACGAATCGTTACAAAATAAGCATGCATGTGCACGACTAGGACAGAAGAAAGAGGACATCTGAACAATTCATACTTCATAGAGACTCGTTCACTTAAATCAAAAGACCCCAAACATGAAAACATAAATTCCAGGGTTCCAAGTCACCATTCAAGACCAGCCCAGAAGAGAACTAACTCTGTTTCTGAAATGAATACAGGTGACTCCTGAGTCCTGACACATTTACTAGAATTCTTTGGAATACATGCTTATACAAAACTTGTGGCAACCACACAGAGTTCTCAACTGGTGTACAATGCATTCGGAAACATGTAGATGGAGTATATCTCAACAACGCCTATCCTCATTGTTGAGTTGTCTGTCAGTTACTTATTTGACCATTTTAAGGTTAATGGTTCAGACACTCACAGCAGGCAAAGGGGGGAAAATATGTTAAAAAAAAAAAAACTAAAAGTAAATAAGTAGGTCAAAGGCCATGTACCAAGAGCCAATTATTTGAAATGTTAAATTTCACAAGTTAGTTCAGACAAGTAAAACACCTTCAGGTGATGAAAGGTCTCAGCGCCCATTTGCAGTGCCTCCTCAAACCTGCTGGCTCCAATTGGAAGAATCATGATATCCTGGTAATATTTCAAAGTAAAATTAGACTTATTGCTATATGCTGACACTGTCAGACCTTGACAAGCATAAATAGATATCAGGTATGAAGGTCATAAAGGTCAAATTGTTATAAGAGCAGCATAAACAAATGCCATTCTATAAAGAACAAAGGAATGTCTCATGTAACAACAGTATTAAATTGAGGTTCAAACAAGAATATGAAAAAATTATGCCAATAATGGTAGAACAAGAAAAAGGCACTTAGCAAGTCTTTTCTGGTAAACTGGTATGAAACATCAAGCTACAGTGCTCTTTTTCCCCCTCAAACAGAGGAGGCATATCGATTCTAGAAGAGTCTCAAATAAGGAGGAGCAATCGTGGTTCAAAATGGATAACATGGCAGCACCTCTACTGAATTTTATATTCTCAGTTCAATCAAATATAAAAAGGATCCCATCACAGGTGAACTTTTACAGAATCAGATCTTAGAATGATGTCATGATGATGACCATTCACAATTTTCCCAGTAGTAAATGTAACCAAAATAAGTGGCTTTTTTCTCCGAAGCCTTTAGTTGATAATATACTACATGGTGACCATCCAGGTAGACCACTAGATAAGAGTTTCCATTTAAAAGCCATACATCAACTGTACCAGATGCAAAGTGCTTCCAATAAACACAATATAAAAACTGTTGAAAGCATAATCATCATTTCAAATTCAAATATCAAATGAGTTTCCATTCAAAAGCCATACATCAACCTAAGAAGAGTTACCTGAACGGCTAGATTATTTCCGGCATGTTTTCCACCACTTATGACAGTGAACGCAGGTACAGGAAGCGTTGGATGGGTTTTCCCATAAAGATCTGCGATGTGCTTGTAAAGCGGAACCTAATATCCACACCAAAAAGCTCCTTATATAACTCAATTAATAATTCCAACTGCACTAAATAAAATTCAAAGCACCTAAATCTCTGTCTGCATTTACTTACATCCTTTTCAGCGGCCCCTGCTTTGCACGCTGCAATTGACACTGCTAGGATAGCATTTGCTCCAAGCTCACCCTGCAAACAACTCAAAAGTACAAGACAGTGTTACCTCAACTCACGCAACACTCAAGCAATTTAACAAATCTGTAACAGAAAAAATATAAACTACCTTCTTCTCTGTTCTATCCAGGTCTATCATGGCCTGGTCAATTTGAGACTGAAGTGTGGGATCCATACCAATCAAAGCTTCAGATATTTTCTCATTGACATTTTTAATCGCTTTTGTCACACCATTTCCAAGATACGTTCCCTTGTCACCGTCACGCAGTTCGACAGCTTCATACCTAGGGATTGAGTGCTGTCAATCACTACTGTCATAAATTCCATTAAAGCTGAAAAGAAGAAAAGTCAGTCAGTCACTTACATTCCGGTGACGTCACCGCTAGGAACAGAGGCGCGGAACATGCCTTTGTTAGTGTATAAGTCGACTTCAACGGTTGGAATTCCGCGGCTATCGAGGATCTGCCGTGCCTTGGTTTTGGTAATAACTGACGGGACCGCTTTTCTCATGTGATTAGACTGTGAAATGGAAAGGAATGAGTAAAGTGAAATGCACAGGAGAAAGAAGAGAGAGAAACGGAGATAAGAGAATTACGATGAACAGAACAGGATCGGAAGTTTTGGCTCTGACGGCGGCATTGACGGCGTCCTCGATTTTTCTGGAGAGCATGTGCTTGTCGAGGTACTCTTGCACTGACATTTCTTGATTCTTCTTCTTCTTCTTCTCCTCTTTCAAATTCTCTGTTTCGCTTCGTGATTTCCTTGCTATGCGATAGTATTACGACGAAGTAGACGACTGATTCTTCAGTACTCTAGACGCCGGTACGGTGTGCAAATGAGGATGCCGAAGCTAACTACTATAAGTGCATCCTGGGCTAAGCTGAAATGGGCTTTTGGTAGGTAGTACACAAAGGCTTTTTTTTTTTTTTGAAAGGGTACACAAAGGCTTTTTGGTGTTGGGTCCATCACATTATGCTTTTTCTCACATTCAATTACAGTAGAAACTCTATAAAATACTAATACACTTGGGACCACCAAAATTTATTAATTAAAAGAGTTATTAATTAATCGATAAATTAATAATTATTAATTTAT